>JAHHZJ010007117.1:0-55850 GCA_021437245.1 Aegilops speltoides | reverse complement strand
AGAGACGATGGAGGGGTGGCCGGAGGGGTAGTTGAACAGACCCCATGGTGTGGAGGGCTAGATGAACAGAGACGGTGGAGGGGTGGTTGAACAGTAGCCGGTGGAGTCGCACGCTGTGGAGGCCGGATGAACAGGAGCCCGTGGAGGCCGGAGGAGGTCGATGGTAGCCCGTGGAGGCCGGAGGAGGTCGACGGTGGAGATGAACAAGATCCTGTGGAGTCCTGCTTTGGGGTACGCCACACCCTCCCGGCGAACAGACTCCTGCTTCGACTGTGAAGCGCCCAACACAAGTCCGCTTGTCTGCTTTTGGCGGACGACACACCCTCCCGATCAATAGGACCCCTGCTGACCGTGAGGAGGTCCGTTGGCCCATTTTGCGGTACGCCACACCCTCCCGACATCAGACTCTGCTTCGACCGTAGGAGGTCTGCTTTCTCCATTTTGCGGTACGCCACACCCTCCCAATCAACAGACCCTGCTCCAACGCGGGCGGTCGAACACAAGGCCGCTTCTCCATTCTCGCAGACGCCAGCCTCGCTTCATCGCCTGTTCCGGCCCAAGCCGTTGGCTTCTACGCTGCTTCATTGCCTCCCCGATGAACACGACGCATTCCGCTGCTTCTCCCATGAACACGACGCATTCCGCCGCTTCCCCATGAACACGACGACGACTTTGTTTCTCCGCTCGACCCACCATGTACGTGATGCACGAGTAGGCGCCGAGACCCCACCAGATGTAATGTGACGCGGTCAGATTTTCTTTCTTGCACCTCGCCATCAGACGATGTGTACATGCTACGCGGCGCTTACTACTACACGCACGAGCCTCTACTACGACACGCGTCGCCTTACATCGACCAAGATATATGTAACGCATATGTTCACGACCGTAATGACAACGCCACGCACGCTTCACCAGGTGGGTCCCGATCCGTCCGAGGTTCCTTGCATGCGAAAATGTAGCTCGTGGATCCCAAAGAGTCGAGGGCGAACCGCTTGCCCTGGACGCACTTCCTTTGCGTATAAGATGTAGCTGGTGGGTCCCACAATGTGGGGCGAATCGGTTTTTTGCCCGGACGCACTTCCTTATGCGGCGAAGATGTAGCCGAGTAGGTCCCAAGCAATGTGGGGCGACCTTTTTTGCCCGGACGCACTTCCTTGCGGCGAAGATGTAGCCGTGGGTCCCAGCAATGTGGGGAAACTTTTTTTCGCAAAATACGGTGGCCCGTCCGTGGGTCCTCACCGCCGTGGAGGAATCATTATTTTCCGCGTAATAAGGAGGCATTTCCTGTCATGCGGTTAGGACCCAACTGTTAGCCTCTCCACGCATACCCACGCCCGATGGAAGTCGCTCGACCACGCTGACCATGTTGCGGCCGAGAGCACCACGACGGTGGACGATGGTGAGGCCTAGGAAGGGGACGACTTGAGCCGGGAAGACGCAATGCTGGATGCCCACGCAAAGAGGAGTACAAGGTTCACCGGTTTGGCTCAGCGTGTGAGGCTGCCGCAGAATAACAGGGGTGGGGTGAGTAGAGGGATGGCCTCGCCGCCGTGGGAGTAGTAGGGCGGTGAGGCTCCAGGCATCACAGCCGCCACGGAGGGTGAGCACGCGACACGACCGACGCTGGTTTGGGCGGCTGGAGCAAGAAGACCAGAGGTTGAAGAAGCACTACAACCGTTGGATGAACATCATACGATAACAGGAGCTAGAATCGTTCATATTGACTAAGTTGACAAAGACCTCCGTCCCCGTCAACTTGGTAGGCCCACAAGTCAGCCTCCCAGTATGCTGGGTTCCAGCTGGCAGGGGGAGTATACATTTTTTTATGCGTAATAAGGAGGCACTTCCTTGCGTGCGAAGATAGCTGGTGGGTCTGAGAAGTCAGCGGGGGGCACATTTTTTTCACCAAATACAGAGGCCCTTCCGGTGGGTCCCAGATGTCAGGTGGAGGAATCATTATTTTGCGCGTAATAAGGAGGCATTTCCTTGTGTGCGCAGTGGACCTACTGCCGCCCTCTCCATGCACAGTCTACTTCCGATGGTGTCGTTCGTTGACCACGTTGATCACGCCGCGCCGAGCGCATCCAAGGTGGTGGACTACGGCGAGGCCCCGGACAGCAACGAGCCGGAGATGAGAAGATGCGGGAGTAGAGTCGCAGACGGAGAGGTGTACGCGGTTAACGTTCTAGTGCAAGGTGGTTCGGCAATGGTGGAGAAGAACAGAGGTGTGGAGGGTGGAGGATGGCCGGCCAACGGTGGAGTAGCGCTCATAGCGGTTGCATAAGCAGAGCTACTAGCAGCAGGAGGCGGAGGTGGAAGCAAGCGCCTGGAGGAAGAAGACGAGAGATTGAAGATGGATGCCGCCGTTGGATGTAAATCCAACGACTAACATGTCGTAATCATTTGTTGACTAAAATGACAACGACTTTATGCTGGCTTCAACTATTGGCCCACATTTCAGCCTCCAAAAATGTGGCACGTATTCAACCCATTTTTTCAGAATTTACAGTCTTTTTTTTGCGCGGTAGAATTTATAGTCAATTTGATCTTTTTTTAATTACATCCATTAGCTGGGTGGGTGAACAATTAATGTAGCGTCCATGCGGCCCATTTATTTTATTTCCTAAAAAATTACAGACCATTTGCACTTTATCTAGATACACGATTTTGCTGGGCTGAATCTAATTATAATGTTGGGTTGGGCCAGCAATGTTATCAAAAAAATAAAAAAGGGCTGAGCATTTTGTTATAAATATGTTTAAATAATAAGTGATATTATTACATTCGCCCCAAATCTTACCAAGCTTTTGTACACAATCACTAGGATTTTCGTACAAAACAATCCAGGATTTTATTTGTTAAGAAATTATTTTTATAAGTTAATAAGATGTGGGATATTGTTTTCTTACATATGTAAGTATCTGTTAAATATATGATGACAATAAAAATAATATATAATAACATATAAAATAATTTAAATATATATAATATAGTTAGAAGGGAAACATAAGTTGTACCTGGCGTTCCTATTCTTATATAGAAAAATAGAACAGACCTCTGCGTTTTCTTCAAAAAATACATAAATTGGGCTGCCAAAAATAAAACCTTGTATGGGAGGTCCATAGGTTGGTCGATACATGACGGCCCTAAGAAAATACAAACAGGCCCTCCCATCCGAGGTCGTGGGCTGCGCATGTTAAAAATGAAAGCCTAGACAGGGCAGCCCAAAACCACGCCCAACACTTGCCAAAACTTCGCCCCTCGCTTTTCTCGTGGTTTTGCACACTCGACATTGTGTGGGCATTTTGACTGCATCATATAAAGATGTGCTATGCATGAATGTTGATCAAGATGATGTTAACTGGCTGGTAGTTCCATTTTCAACCATGAATAAAACTTCCAACATGATGTTAACCCTGTTTGAAAGGCCGTGTTAATATAAATGCTCGCCTCCTAAAGTTGCGCTTATCTCGAATCAACTTGCGCTTATCCAAACTCAAACTTGAAGTTTCTTCTCATGTGCACTTTTATACTCCTATGAAACTACATTTTTAAGTGCTAAAATAGATCTCTAGAATTCATAAAATTCTTCATATGCTCAATATCGCAAATCTAAAATTCAAAAGACATTCATATCTCGAAAGTACTCTCAAAATACACAACACAAAACACAATTCACAACCTGCAAATACCGACAACCCTAAGCTCCTCCCGACAATTCACAACCCGCCCGACTATTGGCTGGGGGCAGCCCTCCTATTCCTCGGCGGCAGACATACCGCCCCGTGAGACGATGTGAACGGCGAGGGAGACGATGGCGGGAAGGTCTGCCGGCCAACTGCTTTTCTCCTCTTGCGCTTGGGTTGGTCGACGAAGACTCCACCAGCTCGCCCGCAGGAGACACCTCACAAACGGCACCATGTAGATGCTCGATCCTTCAATCTCGTGGATGCTCCATCCGGGATCGACATTCCCACCACCGCTTCCTCACGATCGGATTTGGTGAATCTGCTTGCTCCATGGCCCGAGGAGCAGCTCTATGTACTCGGCGCGACTCCTCCGGAGTATCGCCGCCTTTTTCGCCTCACAGAGATATTTGGCCATGGATGTCACCGCCGCTTAGTTGGTCCTTGTTGTCAAACCAAGATCTGTATTCCAACATCCTAGCTAGCTTAACAGGTCGCCGCTCATGATCCTCACATATTGGTTGTACTCTCCATCGATCTACTTCTCCACAACACCTTCACTCGCCGGCGGTGGTTTTTGAATGGAAGAGGAGAGGAGCAGCGCTGGTTTTGGATTAGAATAGGAGAGGAGCGATGCTGGTTTTGGAGTGGAACAGGAGAGGAGGGGCGGTGGTTATGAAATGGAAGAGGAGAGGAGCATCGCTGGATTTAGATTGGAACAGGAGAGGAGCGGCGGCGGTTTAAGAGGAGAAGAGCGGAAGAGCGCGCGCTGGTCTTGGAAGTATTTTTTGTTGTTTTATGATTTTGGGTCAAAGTTTGACCATGATCGTATGTGACAAGCAAAATGTGAATGCATGTCACCAAAAATTGTATCGCTTGGTTCAGATTCCAATGTACTTTCAAATTATATTATTTTTGCAACTTATAACATATATTTTATAAAGAAAATCATGGTCAATTATGACCCGTAATAAAAGGGAGACTAGTTAATGTGGGTCGCTTAATTGAAGGGTAAATTGATTTTGATTTTGATCCACCACAGCCACGCCGCCCTCTCGCCTAATCCTAAATCGCTGCAAGACGCCTCCTCTCCCTCTTCTCCATTGCAAAACCACCTCCTCTCCTCTCCATCATCTCCATTCCAAAACCACCGCCTCGCCTCTCCTCTTCTCGATCTTCTCCATTGCAAAACCACCTCCTCTCCTCTCCATCATCTCCATTCCAAACCACCTCCTCTCCTCTCCATCATCTCCATTCCAAAACCACCTTCTCGCCTCCTCTTCTCGATCTTCTCTCCATTGCAAAACCACCTCTCTCCTCTCCATCATCTCCATTCCAAAACCACCTCCTCTCCTCTCCTCTTCTCTATTGCAAGACCACCGCCTCCTCCCATCTTCCAAAGCTAGCACCGACCACCTGTAACGACATCTATGGAGAGGATGCACCAACGAATCAGCAAATCGCCGGGCAAGCACTGTGCAAAGTTAGCCAAAGTTGAAGGAGATCCTTAGTTGGTTTGACAATGAGTGGGAGATTTCAAGGACGTGCGGCCATGTGGCAATGTATGCGAAAGAGCGAGACGGCGGTGATGAGGGCGGCGATGTACATGTACTCTCTCGGCAGCCACGCCGCAGCCCTCCGAGTTCATCGAGTATCTCCTATGGGCGATGGAGCGCATGAGATCGCCAAGGCGACATAAGTAGCGGAGGTGGTGGGCGACAGGTCAAGGTCAAGCACCCAGAGGATAACGAATCGATCGAGTATGGTGTGCCGCTCGTGAGGGTGCAGAGCCACCGAGCCACAGAGTATTCGCTCTCCCACCGCAAGAGGAGGCCGGATGGCGCGACGCCGCTTCCCCGCCATTCTCCACGGTTCCTCGACGCCGCCTGCTTCAATAGCGGCGTAGGGTTTAAGGTAAGCTTCAGACTAACCTAATCTTCCACCTGCTCATGCTTACAATCAAGCAGACAGATAATGAAAATCATGCTTACAATCGGTGTTCGAGTACTACGCCAATCACCCTAAAATAGCTCTAGACCTTTGGGTCAAAGTTGTGACACAAGGTACAAATAAAGAAAAATAGATTGGTGCTTCTTTCAAAAGAGTACTCCCTAGAAAATTGCCAATATAAGCTACTAGTATTTGGTTAGAGGATTTGTCACGAGAAAGATCCGCCCATAGAGAGCGCCACACATCCCATCGGTTGTGGTGGATGCCAATGCGCATGCAGCATGGTTGGTGTCGGTAATTTTACTTGGCACACCTCGCACTCGCATATATGTCGGTTCCATACGCACATTTGTGCAGCCCACCAAAATGCAGTTGAATAACCCTGCTTGCACAGATAATGAAAAAGCGTGATTACATTATAGTGGCACTAGTTGATGAAACACACAAAATAAATAGAAGAAAATATTGCGATAGTATCATAGTATGCCATGTCATGAGGGCGAGATGGGCCTCATGACGCCTCATACGGACGCCTATATCGACATCGTCCCAAGTCTCCCAGATACACCTTCCGCCAAAGATGAACATCACAAGCAAGAGTACAAGGAGGCGCTTTGAGACATTCAAATCTCTATTTTTGTACATATCAACTAAAATTAAGCACCCCAGTTTGCGGAAACGCTTAAACATTAACAATGGGACTAGTTGATGAAACATACTTTAACAAAGAGAAGCACTTTCTTTATCTACATTGGAAATGAAATGATAGAGATGACACTCGATCTATTTTAACTGTATTATTACTTCATTTTATCAGTGACACTAGGGTCAAGCAGGTGGCAAACGAGGTGTATCGTGCGTCGCAAGGATGGAGGCTGGGGGTGCTTAGACTTGGATCAAGCAGGTGGCAAACGAGGTGTCCCGTGAGCTAGCAGCTTCTTCTTCAAATTTTTTTTAAGAAAAGGGCTCCAGCCCTGGTTCCATTTCCATCAGGAAATGAAACCCACAGAGCTTCTTCTTCATTAGTTGCAATAAAATTGAGCAACATCAAGGTTGGTTGTGAAGCTCCTGGAATGCTCAACTATAATTTGATATCATTTGTGCAGTTCAACTAAGATCGAGCGTGAAATGTATATCTCTGCTTGCACAAAAAGGTGGAAAGGAGGGTGACTATCAAGTGATGAAACATGCATCAAATGAAAAGAAGCATGTTCCTTATCCTAATGGCAATCCTACAAGGACAATAGCAATTTCTAAAGCAAAGGGCATTGCTAGATATTAGTGTGGGCATTAGGATTAACTATGACAACCGTTAAATACGACATTTCTTTGGGCACGGAGAGTAGGCGGACCAGACAGCTTGCATTTCTAACTAAAAGAACCAACTTATCTTAATGGGAAATTTTAGCAGACATGTAAAGAAGTGCCATTGATTCATATTATCGAGGCATTACATTGAAAACAACATTGGTTTAACGTGTCCTTACTTTTAATAGTGCGATCGCTACATTTTACCAAAGGGCATTACATAAGAGTGGCTCGGGCAACAAACATCGTAATGTGATATCTAGGTTGGTCCCATTTTTGTTCGGTATAGCCACCTTATACCGTGTGAGGCTAGCAAATCTAGTGTCGACTTACTCGCTGACTTGTCCCCCTCCAACACTTTCTTTCCTTTTTCAACCAATAGATCGGATTTATATTGAGTTTGTACTGTGTTTCCTTTATTTCCTATTAGACCTAGAGACCAGCTGGATAGCCGCCTCTGCTACTTTTCGCCCCAATTATTTCCTCTTCGACCAAGTCCTAGATTCAGTAACAAATCCTCCCCACCCCCACCCCCTTTCTTCCTTGTTTGAACCAAGTAGTACTAGATTCGAGTGCATGACCTAGTTTTACCTCTTAAACGTAAAAAATTAGGTGGTTTTCGAACAGCCGATTGATCCTATCTACGAGGGGGCCTGAGAAATAGTAAAAGTTACAAATGCAGCGACGTCAGGAGCTCGGGAAGTAGAGCAAGGCCGGTTTCGAAGGAAGTTATACCCGATGGTTGCCGGGATGTCGCTAGGTGGGCGGCGGGAGGCCGGATCTGCCCACACTATGGCAGCGAAAGAAGGGTCGGAGGTCCTCCCTCGCCAAATGTGCTTGGTAGAGAACGGCAAGGCAGCCGATCGACGCCGCCAAAGAGTGGGTAAGAGCCATCGCCGAGGACGCATCACTGTGAATGTTGCACCTTCTCACCTTCCCCGCGGTGAGGATCCGCTGGATCTGTGACCAGCAGTGAGCAGAGAGAGAGAGAGAGAGTGGCCACCGCCGTGTTTAGATCTCGAGAGGCCGAGACAAGGTGAAGAGAGCAACACTAGCAAGCAAGCGCGAGGCTCCCGCCATATAGTGGAGTAGTACTTAGTTTTCTTTTGTCTACCAGAGCCAACTTGACCTCGCAATGACTGTCGAGAAGTCTTCATGCACGGGTCCGGAGGCACAGCTTGTCGCCATTTTGATCTAAAGCGCCGGATTATAACATATAACACGTAAAAATGCCACATGACAAGAAATCATAACCTCACCGCCCAAAGGAGACAACATGAACTCGACGACAAACTAGACGAGGAACAAAGCTCAAATTAAAGATAAACTCAGAGAAAAGGGGTCCGCCGACAGATGTCCTAATTAATATAGCCGCTTGACCTAGATGGCAGCCGAGTAGTCACTGCTCGCATGTGCCCCAATGACTAGCCCAACTCGCTTGTCATTGCTTAACCTCACAGGATCCAAGCACATGACACATAATTTTGCGAGATGACAAGAAACCTTTTTAGATTTCACCACAACTACAGCCATGTACAACACAGCTCGCACGATATGTAGATTTATAGCCAATCCAGCGTGTCTCGCTGGAGTCCGGTCACATGCATGGATGAACTGATCTTCCGTGTCTTGCGTGGATCGCCCTGCACCAACACGTAGTACAACACTTCTAGTACTATCGCCGCCTCTCTTCTATTAAGTCACCCGACTTGGCGGGCCGGGAGTGTTCCTATGGTCGGTTCTCAATTGCCGCCCCACATGTGTGTGCGTGACGCAATATGACGCGCTGCTCCATTCGTGAGAGCAGCGCGCATGACGACCGATCGCTTGGGGTGCGACGCGAACGCGACGGGCGTGTTGTATACTCCGTACATGTGTACCGCCGCTTAGACGCTTTGCTCCATGGCGCGGGTGCAATCCATGGATACAAAATTAGTATACTATATACTACTTAAAAGTCGAGGGGGGGCTTTTCCTGCCTGGGTAGGCGGCGGGATGGCCCCGCCTAGTCGGTTCGACAGAGATGCGAGAAGACGAGGGAGTAGGCTGTCGCAAACGAGGGTCTGTGTGATTTGACAATGAAGTTATCACGGGATGTGGGGCCCCGTGATTTGACTTGCCATTATCATTTTAACTGCAAGCGCCACGACCGCATGAGTCTCCCGATTCGCCTCCGATTCCCTCGACCACCTCCATACAGTGCCTCTCCCAATGCTCCCCCATGTAGTAGAGGTCCGGCTCTTGCATGAGAGCCCACTTCTCCACTTTTTCCTTTCCTCTCTTTCCTCCACATATGCAAAATGCCATGTAAAGCGACTATTGTACTTACTTGTTCTATAGGTGTAAGCTTGCCACATAGGCATAAAGTCCGATGTGGCAAGTTAATCAAGAAGAGAGAGACTAGTTTGGTGACCCAAGGAAGAAACGGTGCTAAGCGCGTGTACCTAGGTGAAAAGACAATTTTGAGTCTATAGCTAATTAAATGAAGCAAACTTAGCAACACCATTTCATTGGAAGAGGTCACCCTTGGCAAATGCAATAAATACTAGTATTTTTGTGTCCCATTATATAAGAATGTTTTGACACTACACTAGCTAGTGTCAAAACGTTCTTATATTATGGGACGGAGGGAGTACGTAAGAAAGAGATAGAGAGGAGTAAAAAATACACTTATAGCCAACCTTGTTGTAGTATGAGTGACTAAGAGGGTGCTTGGATACGCTTTTAGTCTCATGACTAAAAGTAGTGGGACGAAGACTTGCTAGCCTCACCCATGCTTGGATCCAAATACTAAAGAGACTAGAATCAAGTTAATGAGCATTTATTATCCTTCAAACCCTCCAATCCGTAACTCGCCTATGTTAAAGGAGAGGAGTTAAATGAGGAGAGAGAGAGACTAATCCACATTTTAGTAAGGGTACCTCGACTAAAAAATTTAGTCTCAAGACTAGTTTTAGCCCCTCTTAGTCGGGGGCTTGGAACTTTAGCTCTTAAAGAGACTATTTTTAGTCAGACTAAAATAAGTCCCTTGGATCCAAGCACCCTCTAAGTGTTAACTATGTATGTCATGCCAACATCAGATAGCCTAACGCACCGTGTTAAATCTCCAAGGGCGCGATCACGCGAGCGACGCGAAGGTCGTGGTAGGCGCGACCATGATACGGGCTGCTGGCAGCCCTTGGATCTGAGATCAAACGGTCGCATGCTAAGTTGCTGAAAATTTGCAGAATAACCCTCCAAGATAGGATATTCACCCATAGGTCTAGAATCACGCCATGCAACCATTCGATCTCAGATCTAAGGGCTCTCGGAAGCCCGTATCATGGGAGAATGGAAAGCCACTACCCTGCTGTCGCAGACGCCGGGCGTTCGCTTCCTACTCGCCCTCAAGACGCCTCTTTAATACTACGGAGGTTCGCCCTAGTCGCCCCGCCCATTCACATTACGGCAGTTCCACTAATCCTAACCTCCTCCCAAATCCATGGCGCCCCAAATCTCCCCGATCGGCGGTGAGTACAAGGTTAGAACCATCACCAGCGATGAGTTCGATGTCATCTACACCTGCTTCTTCCGCGACGGTGAAATGATGCCTTTCGCTTCGCACGCATGTTCAAAACTCACATGATGAGTGGGTCACTGGCTAGATGTTGAGTACACCACACCATGGATGAGAGAATGATCTAAAGGATGAAGAGAGGAAGAAGCCCGCCGTGATCCGTGTTTGCGACATAACGCTTGCTTGGTCTACCACATATGCCATGCCGACGTTGAGTGCCGTGGATTTTAAGAACTTCCTCGAGGACAAAACAACAAATTACATCAGAGACTTTAAGAACGACAAAGAAGTCCTCGGCCGATAGGCCTCATTGTAGGCAACCCTTCGACCTCCGTAAGAATCGGCCGGTGCCCTCTCGTCACCCTCACGCCGACCGGCAGAGCCATGGTTCATCCTTCGCATCTAAACCGGAGAAACCTCATTACACGCTTTCATCGCCATGCATGGCAGCGAATGTACTAGATATAGACCACATACACTACGCTGCAATGGATGGCTACCTTTGTTTCAATATCTACAAGGGTTGTATGAAGAGCAACAGCCAAGTTGGCGGTTCAAGCAAAGAAGTATCGCCAAGAGGAAGAGGGACAAGGACTAAGTCGAGGACGTGACGAGGACCCGAGTAAGGTGGCAGTTGTCGTTGCTCATGGCGGTTCTAAACTTCTAATGCAAAGGTTCACCGGATTAGTTGCATAGTTTAATTTCAGTGTGCTTAGTTTAATTTGAGGGTGTGTTGTCGAGCCCCAAATGAACTATGTTATATTTCTTCTTGTTACTTTAACTCTTCAAGATGTACATACTAGTACTAGTATTTCTTTAATAGAATTTAGCACCCCAATTAAGCACGCACTAGCTTTTTTAATAGTACTATATGCATAATTTGGCCATTTAGCGCCTCTATATGTACCACCTTTTTTTAAATTTCAATTTTTGTTCCATGATGCAATCCATCGATAGTGGAAGTATACATTTTTAAAAGGCTAGCGATCGCTCATCACATATATATAGCCACCAAATTCTCAACCTAGAACGACGCGGCATGCCATGTAGTAAACCGATCCGGAGGAAGTATAGTAAAATGAGGTGATTTTACCGAGCGATCGGCGGGGAGCATGGCCTGTCATGCGGTCCCACATGTCATGATGTACCAAGGCGATGTTATGCGTCCTCTTGAGGCGTATAATACTAGTATGTGGTTTGAGATGATGTCGAACCGGTGTGAAATAATGGTTGCTTCATCCGTCTGGGAAGGTGTGGCATTGTGATTTGACGCCTCATTGCTCATTACTAATACTCGCCGCATTAAGTGGGGTGCGCCCCCGCTGTTCTCAAGATCATTATTTGGTGCTTGACACATAGACCCGATTGCTATATGTCCCACGGTCGGTGACAAGAAGTACAAAATTCATGAAAGGGAGCGCTGACAGAAAGCAAAGACACTATGTAATTCATGAAAGGGAGCGACTTTAGTTTTGGAAAAATCTGTTTTACGGGCACGCACTCCACTAGGGTTTATAGGGCTCATCTAAAAACATTTGTTTTTTCGCTTGATAAGTCTCAATTCTACTATACTAGTAGTAGTACCATTACATGTTGGATTTCGAGGTGCGTTAGATCACCCGACGCAAGCAAAGGTCAAGAGGAAACTAACCGATGCATGTACAAGTTCATGGAAATTTAGTGGTCATTCATGCATTTGTTCTAATTAATGCCTCGTAAACATAACTTGAGAAAAACGAGCGATCGTGCAAACTACTTAAATTAATTCGACCACTCACCGCTCACCTTGGTTGGAGAGATTTTGAAATTGAGCCATAAACCGAAAGGCTCGATTAAGCTTGTGGCCTTGTATAGATGCAAAATGTATTTTTTATAGTGGCCTTTATAAGTAAATGGAGGAGTACTAACCAAAGTACGTAAGTAGTAGGGACGAGGAGTAAACAGAGGGAGTAGTAAAATTTTCTCCTAAGTGATGACTAACCTTATAGCTAACCTTGTTGTAGTATGAGTGACTAAGTGATGACTATGTATGACATGCCAACATCAGATAGCCTAACGCACCATGTTAAATCTCCAAGGGCGCTGACTGCGCGTATGACGCGACGGCCGTGGTAGGTGCGCACTATGATACGGGTGTGCTTGCAGCCCTTGATCTGAGATCAAACGGTCGCATGCTAAGTTGCTGAAAATTTGCAGAATAACCTCCCGCTGCAACCGCAAATTTCTCGCGGGCCGGAGTAGGTTTTCGCTTTGCATGCGGGTTTAATGGAGGCGAGGAGGCGGTTCAGCCGGGCGCAAAGGGACGCAAGAAGATTATTCGACGGACAACTACAACTAGTATATTATAAAAACAAAGAAGAATAGTAGAGATAGAGATAAGAATAGAGACTAGGAGGAGCACCGCTTCATCGCTTCAGGCTACCCCTGTGCTCCATTCAGCGTCGCAACATCCCCTATAGCCACTCCCTTCGCGTGCTCCATTCGGCGGCACCGCTGACATTTGGGGAGCGTGACTCGCGATCGCTAGCAGCCATGACTTCACCGATGATGACTTCTTACCCGACCTCGCAACCTCTTCCTCAACGACATGGGCGACAACCTAAACGCCAATGGTGCCGCCTCCTGCTGCATCGTATGTGTTTCATTCTTCCTATTAGAAATCTTGGTAGAATTCATGTTTCTAGTCCGTGTCCTAGACTCGATCTATTCATCTACTATGCTAGTCCGCATGATTAAATATCCGCTATAGCCATCATGATTTATTTTGTAGTAAATCTTGTAGTAACTTGCTCATATATTCAACTAGCGAACATCCCCTACGTACCACTCCCATTTCATGGACGGCCTGGTCGATGCCTCCAAGGAGCCCTTCGCTCATCGCTATCACTACAAAAAACACTTCCGTGATGATACGTGTTTGTCACAAGAGGTCGCGTTTTTGTCATGCATGTACATCCATGACAAATTTATGATGTAATCAAGATAGTCATACCAGTGCCGTCAGAGAAGTGTTTGATGACATTACCAAATTATCATCACGAAGTGTCCACTTCCATGACGATAAATCGCCCGTCACGTATAAGCTTTCGCCAAGGGTGACCGACACGTGGCATCCACCGTAACGAACACCGTTAAGCTATTGGTCGGGTTTTGATCCAATAACCTGCTAACAGTTTCGACCAATGTGGATTTTCCATGTAAAATCATCATTGGCCGGAGGAAACACGGTCGGCTCACCGCTGGGGATGTAATGCATCCACTCATTGATAGAAGGCGCTTATGATACGTCGACACATGGCACGGCCCCACGAGGCCCATTCCCGTGAAAAGGCCGCCCGCTTGACTTGGTCAAAAGGTGGCGCGCGGACCATGTAAAGCCCGTTAACGACTTGCTCGCATATAGCCCATTTACGCCTCGCTAACCCAAGGCCTGCTACGCCTATCCGAATTAGGCCCAAGAGCGCCATCGGGCCAACCAATATGATTCCAGCCCGCTTTCACTTCTAGCCCATGTATGGCCCATGACGCCTTTTCACCCATATGAGGCCCTATGTAACTTGGCCTATTAATGGCCCGTGGTGAAACCGCCCGCAATGAACAAAGGTATCACTTACACCCACTAACGACTCCATGGTGAAATCCGCCCGTAATGAACAAGATATCATTTTACACCCATTAAGGGCCCGTTATTCAGCTGGGCTGCTTCCCAAATGTTATCTTTCGCCTTCTTAGAGCCCATTTATTCTTGGGCTCATTTCAAGATTCGCTTACTTACGGCTCGCTTCGTCATTTTTCGCCAGGGCCAAATTCAGCCTGGTTACATCGCCCGCTTGTGGTCCGTTAATATGTTGGGCCATTTTCATAGCGCCATCAAATAAGGCCTATTAACGATGGCCCGCATGGTCATACGCCCAGATATAGGCCTGTTGATGATACGGCCCGTAGAAGGCCCATTGTTTCTACGGCCCGTAGAAGGCCCATTGTTTCTACGGCCCGTAGAAGGCCCATTGTTTCTACGGCCCGTAGAAGGCCCATTGTTTCTACGGCCCGTAGAAGGCCTCATCGCTTTCACGGCCCGTAGAAGGCCCATCGCTTTATGGCCCGTAGGAGGCCCAAAGGTCACTACAAAGAATATTAGCCCATGGTTATTGTGGCCTAGTTTTAAAAAGAACCGCACCGACTACAAGCAAACAAATAAACAAGAAAACAAGGAAATAAATAAGCAAGCAACTTATGCTAGGCTATCACTATTGTTATATATTACATCCATCTGGCATCAAAGTTCGCCACCAAGCAAATATAGGGAACAAAGTACCATATCATATACACCGGTTGTCAAAGTTGGCGCATCAAATAAATAAACGCCGCAAAGAAAACAAATCCGAATCAAACCACTTCAAGATCTCAAGAAACAATATCCTGGTACCCATAATGTCGGCAAGATGCTTAGCAAGCTTATTAACTTTCTCTTGTTTGGCGCTTAAATCCTCCAGCTTGTTGTTGCACCGTAAAAATATGCATCTCAATTCGCAGGACTTCTCGCCCTTCACTTCCCGTCAGCAAAGACATCTGATCGATGTCTTTCTACTTGAAGTTGAGACTCAAGAAGACGAACTGATTCAGCAAATGAAGTTCAAGAGCTTGTGCCAGCAGAGTGGCCAATAACTCGAACACTACATCAAGACAGACTTTTGGGTTCCCTCACTATCGCCAAGATAGTTTTTATCAGCTTTCTTGGAGACCAACAGGATGTCTCACTATCTTGAACCTTATCTCAGACATTACTTCTTTACCATTGGATAACGCGGCATCGTTTCTCCAATATTTTGTCCGCATTCTAAAATAGAAACAAGGCATACATCACATGTTTACTATGTTGTATATGAAACTCATTTTGGTAAATGAGTTCAAGAGTAAAGTGGACAGATAACAACATGGAACAAACATATATCTATGTGCCATGGTCACTTTATGGTCTATATCATTCTAGGTTTTGTTGCCAAATCAAGATAGAGACATGCTCAAATAATATTTGTTCAAGACAAAGTAGAATAGATGTAATATAAGTGTGGGTAACTATAGAGCAATAACAACACTTGTAATGTGCATGACATGAGAACATAACTGCTTATTCAATTGAAACTAAAATCAACATAGAGCAGGTTACAACAAAGAAACCAGCTTAAAGAAACATGTTTAAAACATACCTGCAGTGCCATTGGAGTTTCAATTCCATCATTCAAATTTGAAAATTGTTGGTATGAGTAAATACAAGAATGCAAGAGCAAAGGAGTATGAACCATAGCTACGTAACCTCCGACCTTAGAACAAATCTTCTTCCTTTAAGCTGAGTTGGGATTCGAGTGGTGGTCCTCGTGCTTTGGGCACCGCAGCCCCTTTACTAACCGCCGTGTTTGGGTGCTCGTGGTGGAGACGGTGCAGTGTCAACTGAACTAGGTTACTATCCGCCGGGTTGGGGTTAGAAGGTGTAGCTAGTTCTCCATTCAACTAGGTAGGGGTACAATCATGAGAGTCTCGGGTTATGTGTGGTGGATCTGGTCCTTGGGCAAGTACAACCGTGGTTCTATCTGCATCAACTGGTAGCACTATCTTTTCTGAAGACCGTGTTGTTACTCCCTTAGATACTGCCATCACACTCTCCAATTCAAATGGCTGATAAACAAGAAAAGTAATTGAAAGTATAGACATTGTATGATAGATAGGTGCAATGGGTAGTGGGGAATAAAAGAGGGCATGAAATAATTCATATTTATGTTGTCTAACCAAACAGGATAGCATGACACAATTTCACATTTATGATGCCTAACTAAACAGGATAGCATGACACAATTTCACATTATGATGGCTAACTAAAAAAGATGGAAAGACATAGTTCAAAATATGAGACTATGTAAACAGGATGACATGACATAACTATATAATGTGTTTATTAAATAGGTTGGCATGCCATAATTCACATACATTCATGGATAGAATGCCATAATTCTAAATATGATGCCTGTAAACACTAAATGTGATGAGATGATATAACTATATGATGTCTTTATTAAATGGGTTGCCATGCCATAATTCGATAGATGATGTGTATGTACTATGTAAACATGATGGCATGATATAATTCAAATATATGATTTATATAGTAAGCAAGTAAGCAGATGGCAATCTATATATGATGTAAAAACTAAGCAATGCAAGACAACATGCATGACATGGGTAATATAACCCTGCCAAGTTTGAGCATAGACCTGTGGGGAAATAGGATGGTCATCGGCCTCAATCCTCCTCCGAGGAGCTCTTCAGAACAAAGAAGATGTCTCGCTTCAAAGAGTAGCATTGTTCTGCCTCAATACCTTGTTTTCACTCAGATACTTCCATCACCGCTTCAAATGGCTGATGCATAGGAAGAGTAGTTGAATATACAAACATTGTCCATAAATG
Source organism: Aegilops speltoides (assembly GCA_021437245.1). NCBI lineage: Eukaryota > Viridiplantae > Streptophyta > Magnoliopsida > Poales > Poaceae > Aegilops > Aegilops speltoides. Next base: position 38,888 of record JAHHZJ010007117.1, on the reverse strand, counting down.
GAACACGAATACAAAAATGATAGCATGATATAATTCACATACATGATGATTGGCTAAACAAAGATGGCATTGCATAATTCACATATATAATGCCTTTGCAACAAGATAGCATTGTATAATTCACATATATAATGTCTTGCAACAAGATGGCAATGCATAATTCACATATATGGTAATTAGACACCAACATGTGGCATTCACACAAAGCATGTCTAAACTAATCAAATGGCATAGCAATGCGAGACACCATACGCACGATATGAGCAACATAACCCCGCAGTTAGAGCATACACCTCGGGGGATAGGATGGTCATCCTGTCTCAATCCTTCTTTGAGGAGCTATCCGTAATCAAAGATATGCGCTTCATCGATAGCATAGTCCGCCGTAAGACCTTGTTTTCACCGTGTCAAATGGTCGATGCACACGAAGAGCAGCTTGATTGTACTAACATTGTCGACGAATGTAATATGTATAGAAAAAAAGGATGGCCTCGATATAATTTACATATAAGATGACCGCTAAGGTGATGGCATTGCAAAATCCACATATATGATGCCCGGCTAAACAAGGTATGCGCTGCATAATTCACATAAACGATGAATAAACTAAACAGATGGCATTCGCACAAAGGATGTCTAAACTAAGCAGATGACATATTTGATGTATAAAGTAAGCAATGCAAGACACCATATGCATGATATAACCAACATTAGCATGCCAAGTTAGAGCTAAGACCTCGGGGGTAAATAGGAGTTATCTTCCTTCCAATCCCCTCGTAATAGATATATTCCTCTCGACATAATCCAAATGCATGGAGGGGGGCTGCCTTTGCGCCTACCATGGAGCGACGCCTACATGAAATTATATTGCCACGCAAGGCTCGCTCTTTTGCTCTACATGTTCAGGCCCATTGTTTACAATAATCTGCTATGCATAGGAATAAAACATAGTGAGATTATGTAAGGAGTGCATGCAAATCCAGAGTGATGGTAGCAACTCGTGGATAGACCCAAAACCAATAATAGCAGTGATAATGGCTTCAGCTTAATAAATACAGATAATGGCTTTTACTGCTTGTTTCCCACCCAACATGAAACTCATAGTAGACACCGGAGATTAACCAGATAGTAGATAGATACTATTGATAGCGCCCCGATATGTACCCCACAACCATTTAAAACTCAAGTTTGACCATTAGTTTGAGCTGACTCGAGTCTAATCGGTGAACAGACGATAAAGTAGCATGTAATATTAAGCGATGCATAACGAAGGCATACACGAAAGAGTGCGACCTCTCTTGCGGACCCGTAGTCCTCGAGGTCATCTGCTCGTTGATGATGGTAATGCAGCTTTTCATGCCAACAAGGGAAGAAGATCGAGGCGCGAAGATAGCCTGAGGCCGGATCCTCGCCGTGGTCGGACCCTTCGCTCGCTTGGAGCAACTGAGCTGGGTGGACGACGACGAAGCAGACCGGACAAACCACACAAGGTTTTCTTTGACAACTATCTCGTAAGAGAAGTAATTTGTAAGGGCTCGCTTGAATTGGAGGATTCCAACAATGCAGGATAGGAAATAGACAGAATAGGATAGGAATGCACGCAAAACAGAGAATTTAAAAACACAAGATTTCGCTAACTGGGTGTTTGATTCACAACAATTGAAGATCACAGGATGCAAAGAAGCATGGTGAGATTAAGTCAAACCACAAGAAAATGTACGGTTATAATGCTATTATGCTACTATCTCTTAGTCTTGTGCTTCATGAATAGGAATTTGAAAAGGAGGACAAGTGAAAATTAAAATTCCTACGCTTTTTTTTCTTTCAAGGAGACACTAAAGGAACAAACTGGTGCTCAAGTGGACAATATATATAACATGTAGAGTAAAAAGAGATGCAACAAGTGTACAACCTCTTGGCGGCCATGTCGATCTCGGCGTGATTGGGTTGGCCGGTGAGGATGCTCCGCCGACTTTTGCTGCCGGAGGAGGGAAGAAGATCTTAGGCGCCCGGAGATGGAGCCCGAGGTACTGCTCCGCCGGATGGAGGGTTTCGCCGCTGGAGCATCTCCGTGAGTTGTACGACGCCGAGGTCAAGCAGACAAGAGAGACAACGAACAACGTTAACTCGAGTGGAATTCTAATAGCATCTCCAATACATGACGAAAATACATAACCACAAAGTGCTAGATGTAAAATACATCAGCCGCCATCTCTCGAACTTAACTGCAAAACTGAACTTAACTCGTCAAAACCGAACCTAACTGTCCAAACTGAATTTTGCCGTCGAAACTGAATTTTGCCGTCGAAACCGAACGCACTAGCAAGGTGAGGCTACACGCCGGTCGATCGAATTTTTCATCTCCGTCGCCGATTTGCAGCCGTTGGATACGAAATCAAGGGCTCATGGTTCATCTTCAACCTCCACCTCGAGCCGCCACCCACCACCGCCAAACAAGCAGTTCGTCGCCTCATCCGGTGGCGTGCCGTCACTCGCCCAAAACACTCCCCACCGCTGCCCTCCGCCGCCTGCCATCCTCTAGGCCCCCTGCGAGCTTTTTCTCCGGCGATCCCCACGCCACCGCTTCGCTAACGCCTCGCCACCGCCAAGCACCACCGCCCCATCCTAAACCCTAAGATAGATAGTGGGTACCTTCCAATGAGCCCCCCTTCCCCGCTGGGCTGGTTCTTCCTTCACCCCGGAGCCCACCCTTTGAAATCGATCGACCCAAAAGTCGATTCACCGATCAAGTGTAGCCAAATCGAGCAGATCACAAACAAGAGCAAGAGCGAGAGCAAAGAAGACGAAAGCAAGAGCAATAGCAAGAGCGCACAGTGCAGGGGACCGAGAGCAAGAGCAGAGCAGCGAGCAGCGCGAGCAAGAGCTAAAGCAGCAGCAGCCCCACTATGTGGACGCCGCCGCCGAGGGAGCGACGCTGGAGGAAGTGGCAGGCGATGCCGCCGTGGATGGAGCCGCGTCGTGTTGGCTCGGACCGAAAGGCCGGCAGACCGTGAGATCGAATCAAGAAGAAAATGTGGTGATTAGTGTACAACCTCTTTGGTGGCGCCGATTAGGCCGCAGCTTCATCCGAGGAAACGGTGATGATGATGCTCTTTCGGTGGTGCAGGTGGAGACGGCGGTGTGGGAATGGAGGTGGCACGAAAGACGAGGGGAACGTCGGGGCAGCTCCTTGGAGGTGGAGGATGGGGTGGCTGAACCGGCGGGACCATGAGATCGACGATGGATCCTCATCCGATATGGTGGATGAGGGACGTCGAGGTGTTGCTGTGGACGACGTCGTCGGGGAAGAAGCTTCGGCTGGGTGGCGGATGGAGTAGGGTGTGGGGTTTCGTCGCGGGTTTTCGTGGCCTCGGTGTACGAATGGGTGGGCGGATGGGATGGCAGTGGGGAACCATGGCTTAGAGACGCGCTTGTTCGAAATGTGGGGTAAGTTACGAAGTACCCCCACCGATTTGAGGCGGTTCTTTCGGTTCAGGGTACCATAGGCATTTCGCTGTGTCGGGATTTCACAGAGGTGGGAGTTTTCGCGCTGTAATTTCGAATAGCAAGGCGCTGGTTGAGATGGAGGAGTTGTCTGAGCACAACGAGACAAAGATATATCTTAAATATTTCGGCTAACAAGGCGGGTTGAAATTTCCCAAGCCTAATGTGTACTGCATCAAATCAATGCGCACTACAAATGTCATTCAAAACTTTGAATTCATGTTATGTTCAATTAAAATATTTCGCCACGTATAATGCATGCAACCTACTACTCAAATGAACGCTTTAGTGCATTCCAAACGATATACTACCGCTCAATATGAACTAAATTTGAATAAGATCTATAGTAATGATTGTTGTGAAGTCAAAGCATTTGAATTCGCTTTCTGCTTTTAATAAGATCTACAATCATCATTATTGTCAAGTTAAACCATCGCTTGTGTATTATCTTCACAACACACCACATGATCAGACGAGTTACATATGAACTATGTGTACTATATGAACTCGAACTAGATTTTTTGAATCCACTTTATTTTGATTTCAAATCACATTACATTTCTAGCTCTAGCTAGATCTTCATAATCTAAACCATGTCTCATATGTATAATGTGTTTATCACATTATGTATGGTGCCCCGCCTCACGCCTACAAGTATTTAGATGTGAGTTGCAAACACCACACATTACCACAAATTCAAATAAAATGTGAGAATGTTCGATATATAGTATTGTTTAGATTGCTCGATATTTAGTTGTAAGCTGCAAATGCCGCACATTATCACAAATTCAAATAAAATGTGAGATTGTTTGATGTATAGTATGGTTTAGATTGTTCGCATTTAGTCGTGAGTTGCAAACGCCATGCATTATCACATTATGGTATAACATGTGCACAACACGTGTATCACCGCTATATTCATGCATGCAATGTTTAAAACACTATGATCTCCTATTCAAATATATGAATCCGCTTTCATATCAAATTATGATCTTTGTTAGTCTCTTACACCCACACAATCCTCTAACCTTTGTAGCTACCACTAACTTTCTCTCGCATGCACACGCCTCCTCGCCTCCCTCCCTCGCATTCTATCCACCGGCACATTCATTTTTTCCTTTAGGTCGCTCTCCCGTAGTCTCCACAACTCCTTTCCGACACACACCGATCGATAAACCTCTCCAAATGATGCCCGCCACAAGATACACACACAGCTTCAATCTCCTCCTTTATGTGTCCTTGCCTCGTGTCTCTCATATGGTCGCACACGGTAAACTCTCACCCTCTTTTAATCGATCTCACAACCGCACACTCCTCCCCTATCTAGCTAGTAGTTGGGCCTCTCGCACCACCTCCTAGCTCCATTCTCTCTGCTCATCCGCTCTCACCGGGCCTTATTTGCCTCTCACAAATGGACGACACCGACCGATCTCTCGCTATACATATAGCCAGCTAGGTCCTTATAACTCGCTTTTACCCACACATCGATCGATCTACCTCATTAGTTGTGTCTCTTCCTTCCTCCGACAAACAACAATTGATCTACCGATCTAGTTAGGTTTGCTTACCAAACACATGGTTCCCTTCATCATCCATGGATGCGTCCCGACAGATCTATCATGCACAGCACACACGTAAACACATCCCCACTCTTATTGATAACATTGCGCTCCACCCTCGCTTGTCTAGTAGGCCTCCCAACATCTCCAGAAGCAACTCCATCACCCATCCAAAGACTCTACCCCTCTCCCTCCCTCCTCCCTCTCTCTCTCTCTCTCTCTCTCTCGTCCCATCATATTTCCCGCCCTTCGCTTATGTATGGATGTCGACCGATCTCCTCATGACATAGCTGGGTCTCTCCTTCTCAACACATATACGAAGTCGTTTCTACCTCTATAGTTAGGCCTCTCGCCACCCCTCCCTCACCCCTCCCCCCACACACACACCGATACATCAAGCACCTAGTCATGTCTCCCCGCCACACACAAACTTGACATGTTCCTCTAACGCTCCGAGGCCACCGCCCTATATCTTTGACTTGCACACACACACGCAATTTTGATGGCTCTTCATCGATCTTGCACCCACCCATTTGATCCTCTCTTCGACTCTATCGATAGCTATGACCCTCCCTCTCTTCTCGTGGATTGCCCGACCTCTATGTATGATATGGATAGGCCTCCATTTCACACACATTGCATGCAAAATTTTGTTTGAGATGTCATCGACACATATTCCCACAAATAATTCATGAAATCAACCCCACCACAAAACAAAAACACTCACTTAACGCGGTTTGTATCTTCACACACACCCACATAGGTGGGGGACATGCACGAAGAGAAGAGGTGCATGCACGGCGACGCATTCTGCCTCTTTCCCAACCACACCTGCAAGGGTACACGGTGGAGCCTATTTCAGACGAAAAAGGCAGCCCACGTGGTAATTTGGCACTTGTAATCGTTGTCCACTTGGTGGAGGGAGGATCGCCTACCACGGGTGAACAAACAAATTGCGACTTGATGCGCTATGTTAAATTAAAAAAGAGGCAAACCATGTGGGGCCTACCTTAGAGGCAAGGCTCTATACACTCAAGTACTTTTGATGTGTCCCGTCAACTCGCAGAACGAGGAGAAGCTTGCTTAGTACGCCGTCTCCCCGCCCACGGGCGCGGTGGCTCGCAGGATGAGGTGAAGCTTGCCTCCTCGCCCATGCGCTGCTGTGGCTCGCAGGACGAGGAGAAAAATTTACTACCCCTCCGCTTACTCCTCGTCCCTACTACCTTGGTTATAGAGATTATATCATATTATTTGGAATATATATGTCCTTAGTAGATTTCAATATGAACTACTAGTACATACTCCAAACAATGGTGTATATAGACGTATTTTAGAGTGTACATTCACTCATTTTGCTCCGTATGTAGTAGCACTCTCCTCGCCCGACCGCCCACGCAGGACGTGCAGCAATTCATTTGGTCTCATATAGCCAGAACGATATATACTGCACTACCATTATTGCTCGACTTCCCGAAGAGGCGAAGAGCCAATCGCAAGGTTAATATTTTGGAGATGCCAAGTGCAAGGTTATAGGAGAACGAGTAGTAGGTGCCACGTCATTTATAAATATTTTTTTTTCTTCAGTGGCACGTATGCAATATGATAGGTTCATATGGAGAGAAAAGGAAACCGCTCTACTATATACATAGTCAGGATGGGCCAGCCTACACTGTTGCTTGTCGGGTTGCTTCTTCACACTCTCGCACAAAACGACTGTGGCCACATCTCTAACATCCCGGCGATCACGCCCGCTGGGGAAGGGGTGGATGCTTAGTGTAGATGCGTTCCTGCCGCCGACGGCGAAACCCACCGCTTGCACATCCCGATCAGGGGTCCCCGCCGCTTCTCTCACAAAGCCGGTGAGGTTGCCTTCGTCCCTTGCTCACGCCGCGATGTGGGCAGCTTGCCGCCCCGCCGCCTCCTCAAGGTCGAGCTACGCCCCTCGTGTACAACTCCTTTACAACCAGCTTGCACCATCGCCCAAACTGCCCACATCACTCCCTCGTGATATTTTCTACTTCTTTTGCCCCACACATACCGATACTTCACCGCTTCTACGTGATCAGATTTGTGATGAGTTTATGTCTCATCAACTAGTCCTAGTAATCTTATTCTAATCACGCTTCTTCAATTTCTTTGCCACAGGATGCTCATCTCGATTTTGGTGAAACTGCACAAATGATCCGATGGTCAAAAGGTTGCAAACTTCATTTATTAGGAAGCTCGAACGCTGCCAAGAAATTGAAGCCCGGTCGTGGTTCACGGTTCAAGGGCTAGGGACTGCATGGATCGCTTTTTTCTTTAGTGCCTGCTCCAAAATAAGTGTCAACTTTAGTAGTAGTACAACTTTGTACTAAAGTTTGCACAAAGTTGAGACACTTATTTTGGAACGGAGGAGTACATATTTGCTATGATCCTGTCAATCATTGAGATGCAATAGCATGCATGTTAGTCTCCTTTGTATTTGATGAAATGTTGCAACGGGCAACCTTGGACGCAAGATACATGTAGAGCCGAAGCTTCATAGCATTGTACAAATTTATCTCACTGATAAATTACAATATGTACTAGTACTATACTAGTACTTCCTCCGCTCCTAAATATAAGTCTTTGTAGAGATTTCACCATTAACCACATGCGGATGTATATAGATGCATTTTAAGTGTAGATTCATTCATTTTGTTCCGTATGTAGTTCACCTAGTGGAATCTCTACAAAGACTTATCTACTAGTAATAGCTAGCCCCCACTACTAGGAATTCTCTATCCACTCCTTGAGCCACATCATCAAAATTGACGAGCCATTAGATGAAGTAAATCACCATAATAGCCGCCTCGATCTAGACGCTGAGAGGCTCAAGACTAAGCCACATGCAAGCATGCAGAATACCGTGGCACATGCATGTGAGTGGGTTTTAAATCACATCAACATGTTCGCATGCAAGCATGCACCGTAGCATGCATGTAAGTGAGCTTTTAAGTCCCATTAACATGTCAAAAAGAAAATATAATCCCATTATGCAAGAGGAGTTGGCTGATTTTTTTCCTTATGTGGGATGATCTAAATGATGATGGGAGTTTATTTAGTTTGGCTACCACATTTGTCATGCGGTTATAGATTTTTTTAGTTCTATGAAATCGATAATTTTATGAGAGAGATATACCGCTGTTCCGCGACAAGGAGCGGGACTCATCTAGTAATATTTAGGAACGGAGGGAGTACTATGTAAAGAGTTAGGTGTCGACGGTGATAGTGTGAGGTGGGCCATGTAATCACCGAGCTCAAGTTTTCACCGCTCTTGCACCTCCTCCGTAAGAATGGAGAAAATTGTAATCTACTACCTCCTTTCACGAAAGCGGGACATCCAAAGCAGTCCTACCACCTCAAGAATAAAGACCAATGAGCCACAAATCACATAGACCCAACAAGAAGTTGACGGACGAAGCAACCATCACTCTTGTGCTGCTGAGAGGTCGCGTCCGCCTCGCCTGCATGAATGCGCACCGATTCTTTGGAGCAGCACGACTGCTTTGGCGGAAGCTGCTGGCGATGGAGGGGCTTTGGTGGGGCAGTGCTGGTCAGAGCGGGCGTGGCAGCTGTCCGCATGTCCCTACCAGACACGCCTGAAATGAGAGGATGCACCACTCGCAAGCTAAAATTGTACACTACACACCATATCTCTCAGAGGAGTAGGTCGATCTGTCGCACTCTCTAACACACACATGTGTTAAACACACACACGCACACGCACGCACCTTGGTCCCGCTGCACCTTCTAACGTGACTTATTACACCTAGACGGAGGGAGTAGTAAGTATATGAGATACGGTGGCACACTGACTTAAGTCGAATACAAGTGCCCAAAATTTGTGTGCATGTTATAATAAGGATTCACTTAAAATAGTACGTGAGCTAATAGAGGGATCAATTGGACAAAGGTTCCCGAAAGCAAGAGCGTAGATGTGTGAGGTAGTAAGATACACCGCTGGCGCTTTTAATTTTTCTTATTAATTTGTTTGTTTCACCCTCCGACTAGTGGGACCCAACGACTACGTGGAGAGAGGTAAGGTGACTAAGGCTGCATTATTTCGCACCATCGTGGATAGTCTTACCACCAAAGCCACATGACACGATTATGATTGAAATCCTAATGACTCCTACACACACAAAAAAACACGGCATGCCTATCACACTAATGCAGAATGTATAAAAGGTTATTTTCCTCTCGTGAACATAATAAGAGGGTTGTGTAGCTGGTTAGCCTGCTGGCTCATCAAACTTGAGGTCTTGGGTTCGATAACTACACTTGAGCATAATTTTGCCAGAGGATTCTTTGACCGGTCAAAATGTTTTCTAGGGTTTGCACGCTTCACACTCTCTCTCCAAGATATATATACACGCCGGAGCCTCGGCCAGTAGGTTGCTCCTTCACACTCTCTCGCCTCTCTCCACTGGATCCTCGCCTAGAAGTTGCTCTTTCACACTCTCTCGCCTCCAGTATCTAAACAAGACTTCGCTGGCCTCTCTCCCTCATCCGCTGCTCAAAGAGCCGGCAGGATCCGTCCACGGAAGGGAAGGAGGCTTAACGCTGTCGCTGCCGGTGGGAGGGAATCCACCATCGCCTGCTGTTCACTTTCCACCCAACAAGGCGTGAGGGAGGGCCTCCACCCTTCTTCTTGCCGCCATCCTGCCGCCACGTAACCACGCCCCAAGAACCTTAAGGTATATTTTACTTACTCCACATGCATTGCTCTAGCTGCATGTATACCATGAATCTAGGACGGGTTCAAAGAGGAAAGGAGTGGGGAAAGTAGGGAAAAGTTGTATATAGCATGAATCTAGGACGGGTTCAAAGAGGAAATGAAGGGGAAAGTTGTATAGCATGAATCTAGGACGTGGTTCAAAGAGGAAAGGAATGGGGGAAAGTAGTGGGAAAGTTGTATCGCATAAATCTAGGACGTGGTTCAAAGAGGAAAGGAAGGGGCGAAAGTACTAGTTCAAAAAGGAAAGGAAGGGACAAGGTCAGAGAGTTTGAGCAGACTAGATTTGTCATACCACATAGGGAAAGGTGTCTAAAGATAACAAAACTGGGACCAACACAAATATGCTCCTTGGTTGTTTGTTCTTTGTTGCAACAGATCGTGCATGACCACAAGACATCGGTAGATGCACATGGTGCAAAAGGCCCACCGTCCCTGCAGTAACTCATTAGCTGTTGTTAATCTATGGCCCTGCTTGGTTAAAACTCCCTAGTCCCTACCTACTTGGTTCCGTGGACTAAACATGGACTAGAGGTTATTAAATGACATGATAAAAGACCATGTTACCCCTAGTAATGAACTAATAGAAACAAGGTGCGATGCGTGGCAGGGGCAATCGTTGAAAGTCCCAAAAGACTCTCGGGTCTTTTTTAGTCCCAAATGCCCACTTTTAGTCCCAAAAGTCCCTCCTGCTTGGTTTAGATGTGACCGACACGGAGTTTTTTAGTCCCTACACCAAAATGTCCCTCGTAAACAAACACCTCTAATAATGCCACTTGAAAATTGATGCAATGCCATAGTTAAAAGCAAATTACATGTTTAACTAATTTTATTGTTAATATAATCTCTATGTTAATATTAATCAATGCCACCGCTTGAGAAATGCTACCGCCTTGCTTTCTTTCCCATTTAGATAAGGTAGATGCTTCTTTTGTTGGCTTCGTGTCATCCACCGTTATTGACCACTAATTGTTTCCTTTGCACCTCTGTAAAAGGTTATCTATTTTAATTGTTGCCATTGTGACTTTTGTTGCACCGCACAAAACACTTTTGTTTTAAGAGTGTTTTGTGCAATTCAACCAAAATGTCACAATCGACAATGTTGCTTGATTGCTTGATCTTAGTGGAACTGCACAAGAGGAGATCTTACTTCCTATCCGCTAAGGCTTAATTTGGTTCAGATCTTCTTCTTGTGAGTTGTTTGAATTCGCATCATGAGAGGTTAGTATTAGCCTTCTTTCACATGATTCGCAAAGGTGCTTTCATATGTTGTGCTACTTGTATGATAATGTTGCTTGATTTTAGTAAACTGCACAAATGGAGACAAGACTTCCAATCAGATGTGCACCGTAATATCCCATTGAGGTAAGATAAGGATATTTCACAACCGCTGCCTCGTTTTTTGCCACTTTCATCGTAAAATTAAGTTTAGTACTATACTTGTGCTCCCTAATTGACATGCCAAATCTTACATTGAAGGCTAAGCTTGTCTCGTTATTGAACCAAGTGATGACGGGAAGAACAAGCGAAGAAAACAAAATCAACTCCCGCTGTCTGTAATGAAGCATCGAACTGTGATGACACAAGTAATGATATAGTTTTGCATCTTAATTTATTGCTATGGCTGAACGAGCAATTGTTTTGCCACCGATTTGATGCCACACGAATTATCTCTACTTGTGCAAACATGGATCTTCTTTGAAGATACCATATATTTTAGTGGAACTGCACAAGAAGATGTTGGAAACATTAAACTAATCGAGGAGTATATAGTAAGCATGGCCACCCCCGTAGATAGCAACAGATGGTTCCCGAGAAGTGCTTCATCTATATGCTCTACACAATTAGCCTCCTGACAAAGGTTGGTACTCGCCCACTAATTTCATCCATATGATTGAGCTTTGTCATCTCTATTAGTGTTGTGCTACTTTTTAGATACTGTCATGAAAAAGTGGTATTGTCCTTGGGAAGTGCGTTATCTGTGCTGTTTTAAATATTTCCTTTCCTTTTTTTCGAGCAAACATGGATGCTAGCATTTAGTAGTCCTCTTGTCTTTGCACAACAGGATCATCTTCCTCTGAAGAAGAATATGGAGTACGTAATCCCAACGCTCACAAGATTTGAACTTTCGGTCTCACCGAGTTGTCAACTTCGTCCCGACCGAGATTGGTCAAATGTGTGTAACGTTGGATTTTGTGTGGAGGCTATAAATACCCCTCCATCCTCATTCTGGAGAGAGCCATCTAAAGAACTACCACTCCTACCTTACATTTCGAGAAGAAACTACCTACCCTTGTGTTGAGGTCAAGTAGCTCCACTCCCACCATATGAAGCTTGATCTCTAGCCTTCCCAAGGTCTTTCCACTCAATCATTTCTTCCACCACAGCCAAACAGTGAGGAGAGTTGAGTGTTGGGGAGATTATCATTTGAAGCACAAGAGCAAGGAGTTCATCATCACCAACACCATCTATTACCTTTTGAGGGTGGTGCCTCCTAGATTGGTTAGGTGTCGCTGGGAGCCCACAAGATGTGGAGTTGAACCAAGAAGTTTGTAAGGGCAAGGAGATCACTGAAGATCTACCCGAGTAAGGCTAGTCCTCCATGGGCGTGATGCCATGATGGCATAGACAAGGTTGCTTCTTCAGGACCCTTCGTGGGTGGAGCCTCCGTGGACTCTCGCAGCTGCTATCTCCGTGGGTTGAAGTCTCCATCAACGTGATTGACGATATATCACCTATCGGAACCACGAGAAAATCTCCGTGTCTCCAAATTGTGTTTGCTCTTCTCCACCTCTCTTTACTACATGTGCAATTTACTTTCCGCTGCCAATACTCTAGAATTGCATGTGTAGGTGATACTTGACTTGATCATCATTGTGAATCTTGCAAAAACTTGTCTTTATCAAAAGGCTGAATTTTTATATTGTCAAGTAGTCTAATCACCCCTCTAGACATACTTTCGATCCTACAAGTGGTATCGAGCTTTGGTCTCCATTGTATTGGTTTCATTGCATTGACTCCAGCTTGGTTTCACAACCAGGAGAGTATGGCGCCTAGTGAGGGTAATTTTCAGAGAGGTCCTTACTTGATGGTTCAAACTTTGCTAGTTGGAAGCATAAAATGAAAATGCATATTCTTGGACATAACCCCGCCGATGGGGCATTATTTGTGTTGGCTTGCAAGGTGAGTTCTTGGAAGGAAAGTTCCGATCGTGAAGCTACAAATGATGAATTATGGATGTTGCAAAACAATGCTCAAGCTTGTGACATTCTTCAATGCTTTGTGTCCGAGGAGTTCAACAAAATCAGCCGCCTTGAGAATGCAAAAGAGATTTGGGATACTTTGGCGAAATGCACGAAGGTACCGAGTCCGGAAGGAATCAAAGCTAGATGTTCTTCAAGGTCAACTTGACAAGTTCAAGATGAAAGAAGGTGAAGGAGTCGCTGAAATGTACTAGGCTTGCTCTCATCACAAATGAGATTGCCGCTTAGGAAGCGAAGAAATGACCGATCGATTCATCATCAAGAAGATTCTCTTAGAGCTTTGATGGAAAGTATGACACCGTGCACTTTGATCCAAATGATGCCAAACTACAAGAATCTCAAGCCAACCAGTCATTGGAAGAATTGTTGCTCATGAGATGACACTTAAAGATAAGGAAGAGCTTCACAACAAGTCAAGTGGTGCTACAAAGCTACAAGTGATTCTCCCACAACCTCAAGTGACAAGCTAGTTTCCAATGAAGAGATAAGCCTAATGGTGAAGAATTCAACAAATTCTACAAGAGTAGAAGCAAGGAAAGAAGCTCAAAGTCTAGATCATATGATGAAAAGAGATCTTCTAGTCGTGATCGAATCAAGTATAATTGTGGAAGACCCGACACTACTCAAATGAGTGTTCTGGCTCACAAGAGAAGAGAAGAATCTCCAAGAAGAAGAAGCTCAAGAGAAGAGTCACCTCGAAAGAGAGAAGGAGTAGAGATGATCACATGAACGAAGATCCTCCTGAGAAGCAAGGATTCGGAGAGGAAAGACAAGTCATCAAGGAGCTACACAAGAAGAAAACATCAAGCCATGTAGGTTAATGGGTCTCCGCCCGACTCCACAATCATCCGAAAGAAGCTATCACTCCAACTCCACTCACACCAAGATGAAGGTGTTTTGGCCTTGCTCTCGTGTCCTCCAACTCCAACTCCTATGACTTATTTGATTCACCAAATGAGGGAATGGAAGATGCTTCATGGCAAAGGCCCCAAGGTATCACACCTTGAATTCATTGACTTTGATAGTGATGAGGATGACTTGCTTGGTGAAGATGAGCTTATCTAGTGAGCCTAGTAATGATGAACATGCTAGTAGTCTTTATAGTCGAGAAGAGTCGAATGACAATGCTATGAAGGAGATTGAGCGCCTAACTAAAGAACTAAACACTCTTAAGTTAGCTCATGAAACAACTCAAGAAGATCATAGAGAGCTCCTAAGATCTCATGAGAAGCTACGCTCGAGAAGCTCAATCTAGAGCAAGAACATGAGTTTCTAAAAGCTATCAATGACATCTTCAAAAGAAGAGTTCTTCATATCTTGCCAAACGACTTCTCTTGTTTTAGTTTCAAGCCAAGTTACACTTGAGCAAGAAAATAGTTTATTGAAAGGGATTATAGAGAAAGGTGTCTACAAGAGCCTTGCCTAAGCAAGAACTTTGAGGAAATTGTTCGCAAGCAAGGAAGGCACCTAAGAATCAAGGAATTGGTTTTGAGCAAAGTTCAACGCCGAGGGTGTTGAATGGGAAGAATCAATACTCCAAAGTTTGTTTCTCAAAAGGAGAAGTATGATCCTACTTCTTCCAATGTGGAACAAGCTCAAGATGACCTTCCACCACAAGACCACAAGCTAAAAGGCAAGGACAAGCTTCAAGAGGAGATTGATGCATCTAAAGCACCTAAAGCCATGGTCAAGTGGGTTCCCAAGGAAACGCCTTCTACTCACAAGCTCAACTACATAACCCCAAGGATTCCCATCAAGATGATGTGGATCCCAAGAAGAAGAACTAGAGAGTTCTTGAGGGTGACTCGCCAACATACTTCACTCACATCGGAGCAATCGCCGACCGAAGTGGCGGCCGCTGGCTATTTCGGCGAAAGCGCCGCCAGGAGATCACTTTACTTGGATAGGATGACAATAGGGACCCACCAGTGTCCTTAGCCTCACGACGCATTATAAACCGGAAAGGAGGGAGTAGTCAATAAACGAGAGAATTGCACAAGAAGCGGCCGATACCGACCAAGCAATGAGCAAGATTTGTGTTTTTGAGGTGTGAGCACTTCTAGTTTTTGATGTTTACCCTTGATATTAATTTTTTCCTCCTAACAAGAACGAAAACATCGTCAGAGTATTAATCAAGTATTGTGGGTCTGCCTAGCCCAAAGCGATATCCAATCAGATATTAAATTTTTTAAATAAATGGCTAGCCCATACTTTTTTAGGAATACCGCAAGGTCAAGTTGTTATTCTCCAGCCAGCAAATCTTTCCTAGGAGGGATGCATTAGGCTTAACAAGAAAATGGGCTTTAAGAAATAATAAAATAATTATAATAACTAGGTAGTAACTATAAAAATGCACCAAATAAAGGATTACTTTATAAAATATTAATTTTGGAATATTGAAAATTTTAATTTCATAATTACAAAGCAATGTTTCATTGATTTCTACAATATAAATTTATATTGAAATTGCATTTAATCGACTAAAATTTTGGATAAAATATTCGATCCCATCAAAATGTGGGAAATTTTATTGAATTCTTGAATGGTTGGTTGAAATGGGTTGTACTTTTAACAAACTGAAATGGGCTGTAGTAAATTCCATTAGAATTCAAAATGGCTACACATTCTTACAAATCTCAAATGGGCTATAAGTTCTCCACACACACTTGCTCCACTAAGTTGACGTCTCCCCAAAAACAGAGTTGATATGCAAGGCTTTGTCAACTTATAGTCAATAACGGTTCTAGAAGAAGGGCGGCTTGGATGTCCATCCAACGGATGCCATGCTTCATCTTCATTCTCGATATTCTAGCTTCCGCCCAAAAATGATTCATCCCATCGACATCCGCACCGCTTCTTCGAAGCGGGCCTACTAAGTCGACGCATCAAGGGCTTTGACAACTTAGTCAATATAAACGATTCTAGTCAATGACCATACGATGTCCATCCAACGGCCGTCGGCTTTTTCAACCTCTCGGTCTTTGCTCCAAATACCAAAGCAGCTACGTCGGCTTCCACCGCCTCCCGTGGCCGGGTCAGGCCGCCATGAGGCCTCACCGCCTCTACTACTCCCACCGGCCGTGCCATCTCTCCACTCACCCACACTGTTCATTCGCAGATTTTAGCTACAGCCAACCAAGAACTCCTCAGATTTCTCCTGCAGGTACCCACCGCGCTTTCCCCGTTGCTGTTCCTTCCTAGGCTCGCCATCGCCCACCGCTGTGGGTGTTTCTAGCGCGCGAATAACGGTCAAGGAACGCATTTCCATCGGACGTGGATCGTGACGGAGAGGTCGATACCGGGTCCACGTAGCCAAGGAAGTGCCTCCTTATTACGCCAAAAATAATTATTCTCCACCGACAAGTGGGGGACCCACCCCACAGGCCACCGATTTCACGAAAAAAATGATTCGCCTCTCACCATCGGGGACCCACGAAGTTATATCTCCGCACGCAAGGAAGTGCGTCCGGAAAAATGATTCGCTTCGATCGCTGACCCACCAGCTACATCTTCGCACGCAAGGAAGTGCGTTTTAAAATTGATTCGCTTCGACCGATCGGGACCCACCACTACACCTTCGCACGCGCGGAAGTGTGTCCAGTAAAAAACGATTCATTCTCGATCGCCGACCCAAGAGCTACACCTTCGTGACGCAAGGAAGTGCGTCCCGCAAACAAAAATGATTCGCTTCGATCATTGGACCCAGAGCAGCACCTTCGCGACGCATTGAAGTAGCGCCCCGCAAAAAACGATTCGCCGACCGCAGGGACCCACCACATCTTCGCAGCAGGCGAAGTGCCCTACGCCGACCCACCGGGTCTAAGCGTGACGAAGCTTGTCATCCTGGTCGTGAACGCAGTACGCATATATCCGTCACGGCGATAGGCGCGACGCGTCGAGTAGAGGCGCCGCACGTCGCAGTAGAGGCGCTGCGACGTAGCATGTACACGCACGCATAATGGCCGTGGTGCAAGAAAGAAAATACGGTCACGATGTGTACATACGGGTGGGGTCTCAACGCCTAGTCATGCATATGTACGGCGAGGGCTCGTGGTTCGGCGGGTAGGCAACTAATGCGCTGTGTTCGCGGGGAGGCAACGGAATGCGCCGTGGTCGGAGGCAACGGAATGCGCCGTTCATGGGGAGGCAAACGGAATGCGCTATGTTCATCGGGAGGCAACAGAACGCTGGGGCCAACCTACCGTCGGAACGGAATGCGGTGGTCGTTCATCAGAGGGCTTGGACAGAACAGCGATGGAAACGAGGCCCCGCGCATCGCACAATGGAGGAACGGCCTTGTGTTCGACCGCGACGCTCAAATGGGATCCCGTTCATTGAGGGGTCCGCGCATCGCAACGGAGGAAACGGACCTCCCACGGTTTAAACGGGGTCATGTTGATCGGGAGGTGTGGCTACCGTGAAACGGAGGAAACGAACCTCCTACGGCCAAACGGGGTCCCGCTGATCGGAGGGGTGTGGCGTGATCGCAAAATGGACGTAAACGGTCAAACGGGGAGGTGTGGCGCACGCAAAACGGACTCCACTGTTACCGCTCATCTACACCGCCGACTCCTCTCCACGAGCTTTCGCTGACCTCCAGCCTCCACGCCCTATTCATCCAGCCTCCACCGCTTACTCCAATCGGCCATCGCTCAACCACCCTCCACGGCACCCTCCACCGCTTCATCGCTCATCCAGCTCTCCACACCACGGGTCCTGCTCAACCACCCTCCACGGCCACCCTCCACCATCTATCGCTCATCCAGCCTCCACACCACGGGTTCCCTGCTCATCCAGAGGCAACACCACCGCCATCGCTCATCCAACCCCCGCAACGCCACTATTCATCCCAGAGGCAACATCGACGGCTTCAGCTAGCAAGAGTAGCGGGCGAATCGCCCATCGAAGTTCAGCCATGTACCATCGATCGATCACTCCTGTTCAAGAACGCTGAGCCTACAAAGGTAATTGCTCGTTCGCTTAGAGCCCAACGCCGCCGGGTTCAAGCGAGCTAACGCCGCACACACTCAGCTGCACAGACACGAGAAACGCAGCGCTTCGCTTCCCACCGTGAATCGGCAACTCCCCAAATTTTCCTCCTCGCTTCTACCACGGTTTTTTTCCGCTGCGGACCCAAAGAATGTCATGCAAAAGGCCTCCGCCCACCAGACTAAAAAGCCCATTTTCTCATGATTTTTTGTCATAGAAGTAGGAGCCCACCACATCTATGATGATACGGGTTTTGTCACAATTATCGCTATAGAAGTGTCATATGTATGACGTAAAAATTTCGCCGCCCAAAATGTCACGGATGTGTCTTTTTTGTAGTGTATGAGGGCCCGTGTCGCTTTGGCTCGCCGCGACATCGCGGCATACCCTAACGCAGTATGCGGCAATCACTATCGCCCTTGGCGAAGAACATCAAGCACGTAGACGCATAACCATTCACTATGCCGAGTCGCTGGAGGATCACTACCGCTAGTCTCGGAGGAGGATCGATAACGTTTTCCTTTGATCGGGCCACGCCGTAGGCCCACGCAGGCCGCCGCCACATCTTCTAGACAGCGTCAGGCGACGCCGCTTAACGCCGATACGCACATCTAATCGGCGTACGGGTGCGTGCTCACTATTACTACCCCTGAGATCCGTGGCGGCGACATCGCTACGCTGTCGACTTGGATCTCACGAAATCGACCTTCCCGCAAATGTGGACATGGAAGACGATGGTATTATTTGACCCCAATATGTGCATGGGGACCAAGGAGGTTCACTCGACATATGCATTACTAAGTTAAATGTCGATCATTAGTCTTCGCCAATGTAATCCGCTGCCTAAGCATGTGGAGACTTCCATGCATGATCTTGCTCTATTGGAGTATCACGATGAATAAAAGTGTATCCGCTATGGTTTAGTCTAGAATCTTCCATGTATGAATTTTTACTACAAAGACGGTGAAAGACTTATGATGAACCATTTTAAAGCACAATAAGAGTTATTTCTTCACAAGTTTTGGATGCAAAGGAATGCTTGAACGCTTTTGTTTGCAAAAGATACTTTTTTATCTATTTCACCAGTGATGTTTCGAGCTCTAGAGATGAAATAATATCCAAGAAACCTATCGATACCTATTACACATGAGATGACCCCACATCCTTTGTCAAAATAAACAACACCCCGATCAATGCATTTCACTCATCCAGAATCGGATGGGCACCTTACTTGCTCCTTACTGTAAGCTTAAGCTTGCCACATAGGCATAAAGTCCATGTGGCAAGAATCAATCAAGAGAGAGACTAGTTCGTGACCCAAGGAAGAAACGGTGCTAAGCGTACCTAGGTGAAAAGACAATTTTGAGTCTATAGCTAATTAAATGAAGCAAACTTAGCAACACCATTTCATTGGAAGAGTTCACTCCTTGGCAAATGCAATAATACTAGTATCAGAACCTATATATAAGAACGCTTTTGGCACTACACTAGTGTCAAAAACGTTTATATTATGGGACTGAGGGAGTACGAAGAAAGAGATAGAGAGGAGTAAAAAATACACTTATAGCCAACCTTATAGCCAACCTTGTTGTAGTATGAGTGACTAATGATGACTATGTATGACATGCCAACATCGATAGCCTAACGCACCATGTTAAATCTCCAAGGGCGTGACTGCATGAAGCGACCGGTCGTGGTAGGCGCGACCATGATACGGCTATCGGCAGCCCTTGGATCTCGAGATCAAACGGTCGATGCTAAGTTGTTGAAAATTTGCGTAATAACCTCTAGGATAGGATATTCACCCATAGGTCTAGAATCACGCCATGCAACCGCTCGATCTCCGATCCAAGGGCTCTTTAAGCCTCAGATCATGGGAGAATGGAAAGCCACTACCCTCGCCGCTGCAGACACGGGCAGTTCAGCTTCCTACTGCCCCTCGACGCCCTTTAATACTACTTGGTTCGCTTCCTAGTCGCCCCATTCATTCACATTACGGCAATTCCACTAATCCTAACCTCCTCCCAAATTCATGGCATCCCAAATCTCCTCGATCGGCGGTGAGTACAAGGTTAGAACCATCACCGGCGATGAGTTCGACGTTATCTACACCCGCTTCCGCCGACGGTGAAAGGATGCCTTTCGCTTAGACGCATGTTCAAAGACTCGATGATGAGTGGTTCCGGGTTAGATGTTGAGTACACCATAGTCGTGGACGGAGAAGGATCTAAAGGACGAAGAGAGTAAGAAGCCCGCCGTGGATCCAGTTTATGGCATGACTTATGCTTGGTCTACCACATATGCCATGCCGACGTTGAGTGCCGTGATTTTAAGGACTTCTCGAGAGCAAGCTAGTCAAATTCTCATCAGACTTTGGTAATGACAAAGAAGTCCTCAAGGCCGGATAGGCATCATTGTAGGCAACACCTTCGACCTCCAAAAGAATCGGCCGGTGTCCTCTCGCTGCCCTTCATCGACTCGGCAGAGCCATGGTTCATCCTTCAGACGGAAAACGGAGAAACCTCCATACACGCTTTCATCGCCATGCATGGCAGCTGAATTTACTAGATATAGACCACATCCAAGATGCTACAATGGATGGCTACCTTTGTTTCAATATCTACAAGGGTTGATGAAGAGCAACAACCAAGTTGGAGGTTCAAGCAAGGAAGTATCGCCAAGAGGAAGAGGGACAAGGACAAAGTCGAGGACATGGACGAGGACTCGAGTAAGGTGGCAGCAGTGTTGTTGCTCATGTTGGTTCTAATGCAAAGGTTCCAATAGTTGCAAAGTTTAATTTCTGTGTGCTTAATTTAATTTGAGGGGTGTGGCCGAGCCCCAAACAGCTGTATGCTATGTTTCTTCTTACTTACTCTAACTCTTCAAGAAGTACATACTAGTATTTCTTACATTTCATATTTTAGTTGGTATAGTACTACCACTGCTTATTCACATTATATACGCATAAATATATGGCCAACATCATATAACTAGCGCTTTAGTTGTCAAAGAATTTTAGAGTGCTTAGTTTTGTCAAAGAATTCTGTGGTGCCTAGTTTTATTTGAGGGTGGGTTGTGCCGACACCATTATTGTGACTAGCCTTTTTAATAGTACTATATACATAATTTGGGGACGAGCGCTCTCTATATGTACCACCTTTTTTTTAATTTCAAGTTTTCGCAATCCATTGATACTACTGCTGTACAAAAGTATACATTTTTTAAAAGGCTAGAGGGCGGGGCAGTCTAGCTTGGTCGGTTTCATGAGAGGCGAGGGCCTTTGTGATTTGATAGCTCATTATTACCGGAAGGCGGGCCTTGTGATTTGACTGTCAGATAAATGCAATCATGACCTGATCGAGGAGGAGCAAAGAACCGCAAGGTATACTCAAGTTTTCCAATCGAGTAGTACTCACGGAGGAGCACCTAACACGACGACTCAAAGGCTATATGGCGATATAAAAATGATCTAATTTGCTAGTCATCTCATTGTTAGCATTGTTCTATTCATTCCTCAAAAACAAAAACCATTGCTCTATTCATGCCTCGCAGAGAACATGACACACGTGGCGTAAACACCAAGCAAAAGATGAAACACAAAGCAGAAAAGAAGAAGGAAGATTATCACACCAAATGATCTAATTCGCCATCGAAGTCAGAATCGCTTCTTTCATCGCCTCCACGACTTCCATCTCCTTGCTGCCTCCTCCGCCATCTTCTTCATTCTGCCCATGACGCTGATTTCTCGACGAGCCTTCATTATTCTGCTCCACGGCCGATTGTGTACCTTGACAAAGCCGGGTGCTCGGCGCGGAGCTTCGCTAACTCCTCCTTCGCTCCATGATGAGAGCTCGCAGAGATTCATCGAGGAACTACTATTCTCATGCAATTTCTTCCAGCCGTTTTCTCCGCACAAAGTCGATCTAGTGGTGGCTTCGCCTTTGTCCTCCTAAGTCGCAGGATTTCGCCGGTCGCTTTCTTCTTCGAGGCAATGCTCTGTTCAACAAAGATCACAAAGTCGGGCGGTCAACTCCCCGCCGATTGAGCTCATGCCATGTCGCCGAGGTTTCCATCAAGAACTCCATCAAGCCTTGGATGAACTCCTTCGCTTATTGAGGTGCTTATTGAGCTGATCGGCATGCCGCCGAGGATAACGACTCCAGCTCTGCCCGGCCGCAGATGTTCGGCCTCCGCTGGCTAGGGCGCCTCCCGGGAGCCATCGCCACCCGTGAGAGAGATCTTTCGAGGTCTCGTGTGGGCGAGCCTCTTTTTTGCAGCTTTGGTCTTTGCCTCCCTTGTTACAAGTAGTTCTCGACCAGAGCTCGCCACCGCCATGGCAACGATTTTAGACTAAGAAGAAGCACTTATGAGGAGGAAAGGTAGAGTAATTTTCGTTAGGTAGTTCCTTTTTATAACCTAAGTACTAGCACTAGTAGTACTAATACCTGCATAGTGGGAACACATTCAGTTTGGTATGTACTAGTAGGTGTGAGTAGGCTGAATGTGATGGGAACAAGGTAAAGATTAATTGATGGTTTTGGTTTCGAGGTCCAAACGGCTCCTAATGAGTTTAATGTAACATAAATTTCAAGTACTACAACGCTCAAATGCGTAAATATTATGTTATCACAAAAATTGGCACAAAATATGAAGGAGACCAATTGAAGTACTACTAGCAACCCACGATTTAACTACCGCATGCAGTAGTGGAGTAATAATGTCTTTCTTTCCGCCACGCCCACTCAATGCGCATATGCTCGATTAATTGACCATCAATGAAGTGAACGACTTACACGCGCCAAATTATCACATGGGGTGGATCTTGGTACAAAATTGCGCCCACCTCGTGCAGCCGTAGCGAGCGGAATGAGTGCGCGGCGTGGCGCGGCACATCTTCGCTTTATGCATGTGCCGCCAAGATGGCTCGTGGAGGACGAGTACATTCTTCCTGAACCAGCAAAGACGCCAATCGCCATCAATCCACGCAAGGAGGTCACGACAACGCCTCCACATGTGCCACGTGGCTTCATGAACTATAACAGAGACACTGTAGCGTGCCATTGGTATTCTATTTTACGTGTTTTGCACATACTCAAGTACTAGTAATGTACACGCATTGCACGCATCGATTTTGCAACCAAATTATGAATAAATACCACACTATAGCATGTAAGCTCGAAATATATATGCGTGATGTAGCCCTTCGCTTAATTCTTATAGTTCATCTCATTCAAAATCAAATTAGTTTTTATAAAAAAGCTAAGAACGCGTGAATAGGAAAAAACATGGGATTATAGTGGAATGTCGCCTTGAATCCTATAGGATTGTACGAGTGTTTGATTGTGCATAAAAAATGCGTAATTCTTTCAAAGAGGTTTGAGTGGATGGATGTTTCCTATGAAATCTAGTGCAAATGAATCATATGGAAAATTCCTATGGTTTACAATCCTATGAATCAAACAACCAAGATAGGAAAAATTCATAATGATTAGAATCCTCCAAAATTCCTTTGAGAATCCTTTGAATCAAAGAAGCCCTTAATATTTTTTATGATTCATGGAGTTGTAAAGCATAAAGTAAAACAAATAATGGCTATTCAACTGGAAATTTTTTTGGGCAGCTTATGATACTAAGATTCTAGAACAAAAGAGAACCATCGTTGTTTTGAGGTTTGTGCATTATGCTTAAGTTCAACCATGGAGTCTGCTAGATTGTACATGTGGCAAAATCTGTGGGGGCTAGAAGATGGTGCGAGGGCCGAGTGGAGGGAGACTATGAAGGAATGCACAAGTGCGAGATCGATATTTAGAGAGAGGGCGTACATGTGCGCCACAGTAACGCAGTGGGCGGAGCCATGAAAAATAAATGAGCTAGGGGGCCAAGCATTGCTAATCCTTTACGAGGAGGGTCAATTCATGAAATTAAACCTTTTAGCAAAGAATTGTCTAATGATCACATTCATATTAGCCTCAATATATAGTGAAGTTAGGGCAGGTTCTTATCGCCTCTGTTTTCGCCATTGTGCACGCGTCTCGAGAGATGAAGCGGAAGGCATGGATGATGAGAGGGGATGTTGGATATATAATTAATGTGGGTGTATTAGCTATTTATGTTAATCCTATATAGAGAGGTATAGATTGATCGATGTGGATGTGGGAAAGAGGGTGAGACCTCATCGGATATATCGATTGATCGTTTGTGTGAAAACTATGAAAGACCTAGCTATATACACACATACATAGAGGAACATCGATCGCTAAGATGCACGCGCTGAGAGATAAAGAATGCCCTGTGATGATGGAGAGGGGGATGTGTGGGTGTGTGCCTTGGGAGACCGACCAAGAAAAGATTGCATGCGCATGATAGATAATGCCGACGGTAGTGTGTGTGCATGCATGCACTAGAGAAAGTTAGTGGTACAATTATAAAGAGAAGACTACCGTGTGGGTGTAAAATAATAGGTGATAATCATAATCAATGTAAAGTTGAATTCAAATATTTGAATAAGAGATCCCGATGTTTGAAACCCATGCATGCATGAATATAACGGAGATCTACGCGTGTGGTTTGGAACGAGCATGTTGTAATGTATACACATTGAACAAGGTCGACTGATTTGAATTTGAGATACCGATGTATACATATGATTTGCCCATGTCGCATCCGTGCATGGACACACTATTCTAATTGAGATGATAAGGTCGGCATTACATATATCTATATAACTATACCCCTATATATATTATATTATATTTTTTTATATTGTAAAAGGGTAACTTTAACTTTGAAAGATGGTCGTTGGATGAGGCGAATCCGATGGTCCAGAGATGGCAAATTTGAGCACTATTGGCCGTTGGATATCATCTAGATTCCACCAGATTTCGGCACATCTATAATCTAGAAGACTCCATGGTTGAACTTAAGCATAATGCACAAACATCAAAACACAAGCACTTCTTATTTGTTTTAGAATCTTCCGTATCAGAATTGCCCAAATGTTTTTCTACATGATTTGCCATTATTTGTTTTTTACTTTATGTCTTACAACGCACAATTCCATGAATCTTAAAATAGATTAGCTTTCTTTATAAAAACTAGATGATTTTGAATGAAATGAACTATGAGAATTAAACTAACATCTACATTATGCATATATGACTCAAAGCTTGCATGCTATAATGTGGTATTTATTCATAATTTGTTGCTAAATCTCATGCATGCAATGCACGGTACCTTACTCTAGTCTAAATGGTGTTTGTGTGTGTGTTAAAGCGTGTTGAGGTGCAAATTGTCTTTTTGGGTACAAAGCTTTGTTCTTCCTAAATTTCAAGCCGCACTTTGTTATGCCAAAATTGCTAGCTAGTTCCTCTCATCGTGGCCGTGAAACTCCCGCCTTCTTCAACCCGTGCCTTGTTAGCCTGAAATATTTAAGATATATCTTTGTCTCATTGTGCTCCGACAACTCCTCTATCTCAACCCGCCTTTGCTATTCTCGAAATTACAACGCTACCAAAACTCCCACCTCCCCGTGAAATCCTGACATGCGAAATGCCCGTGGTACCTCGAACCGAAGAATCAGATCAAATCGGTGGGGGTACTTTCAGAACTTACCCCACATTTCGGACAAGCGCTTCTAAGCCATGGTTCCCCACCGCCATCCTATCCGCCCACCCATTCAGACACCAGAGGCCGCGAAAACCCGCGATGACTTCTCCACACCGCGCTCCGTCCGCCACCGCCAGAGCCTCTTCCCGATGAAGTCGCCCACAAGAACATTCGACGCCCTCATCCACCATACCGGATGAGGGTCCGCTGACGATCTCATCGTCTCCGCCGGTTCACAGCCACCCCGCCCTCCACCTCCATGGAGCTGCCCCGATGTTCCTTCGCTGCCTTTCGTGCCACCTCCATTCCCACACCGCCATCTTCACTTGCACCACCGAAGAGCATCATCATCACCGCTTCTCAATGAAGCCGCGCCTAATCGGCGCCACCAAAGAGGTTGTACACTAATCGCCTCATTTTCTTCTTGATTCGATCTCACAAGGTCACGGTTTTGGTCCCGAGCCGACACGGCACGGTTTCCATCCACTGGCGCGCGCTGCTTCTACCACTTCCACTTGCCGCTTCCTCGGGCGCGACGCCACATTAGTAGGAGCTGCCGCCGCTTAGCTTTCGCCGCAAGGCTTGCTGCTCGCTCTTTCTCTAGGTCCCATGCCCGGTCTACACTTGTTATCGCCTTCAAGCTCAGCTCGCTTCTTGCTTCTTGCTTGTGCCTGCCGTCCGATTTGGCTACACTTCACGACCAATCGACTTGATTGGGTCACCGATTTTCAAGGGGTGGGTCGCCAGGGAAGGAAGAACCAGCCAAGAATGGAGGGGGCTCACCGAGAGGTACCCCACTATCTATCTAAGGGTTCAGGATGGGGTGGTGGTCACCGGTGGTGGGCGTTGGCGGGCTGGGCGTGCGGGGGATCGCGAGAAAAGCTCCAGACGGGGCCTAGAGGATGGTCAGCGGCATCAGGGGCGGGAGGTTTTGGAGGTTTGGGCAGCAAGACACATGTAAGCTGGGTCATTGCTTGGTGGTCATGCTCAGGGGTGGAGGTTGAAGATAAACCGCAGCTCCTTGATTTCGTGATTCAACGGCTACAAAATCGACCGACTGAGATGAAAAAGTCACGACCGACGTAGCCTCACCTTGCTAGTGCGTCTGCTTCGCAAAGAAAATTCGCTTTTGACAAAGAAAATTCAGTTTCGGCAGCTTAGGTTCGGCCGGCGCTTAAGTTCAGTTTTGCAGTTAAGTTCTGCTTTGGTAGCTTGTTCAGAGATGAGCGGCTGATGTATTTTTACATCTAGCACTTTGTGGTTATGTATTTTACGCCGTATTGAGATGCTATTAGAATTCCACTCAAAGTTAATGTTGTTCGTTGTTTCTCTTGTCCGCTTACCCTCACGTCAGATAACTCACCGGAAATGCCTTCCAACGATTAAAACCCTCCATCACAAATGAGTGATACGCCCATTTTGCATCATGCTTTTATGTCGATATTTATTGCATTATGGGTTGTTATTTCATGTTATGTCACAATACTTATGGCTATTCTCTTTTTTACAAGGTTTACATGAAGAGAGAGAATGCCGGCAATGAATTCGGGCCGAAAAGGAGCAAATATTGGAGGACTATTCTCAAGAACTCCAAAAGTCCTAAAACTCCACGGAATACCTTATAATAATTAAAGAAAAATCGTCGCCAAAGATGAAGGCCAGGGGCCCACACCTCGCTCACGAGGTGGGGGTGCCTCGGCGCGCCGCCACCTTGTGGGCCCCTAGTGGCTCTCCACGCCCATCTTCTCCTATATGAAGTCTTTCGATGAGAAAAAAATAGAATGTAACCTTTCGACGAGACCGCCACCACGAGGCGGAACCTTAAACAAAATCTAGGGCTCCTAGCAGCTGTTCTCCGGGACACTTCTCCTGGAGGGGAAATCATCACCATCGCTATCACCAATGCCTCCTCATGGAGAGGGCAATCTCCATCAACATCTTCACCAACACCATCTCATCTCCAAACCCTAGTTCATCTCTTGTATCCAATTCTTGTCTCCAAGTCCGGATTGGTGCTAGTAGGTTGCTAGTAGTGTTGATTACTCCTTGTAGTTGATGCTAGTTGGTTTATTTGGTGGAAGATCATATGTTCAGCATCCTATATGCCCATTATTACCCTTCTCGATTATGAACATGAATATGCTTTGTGAGTAGTTACGCTTTGTTCCCGAGGACAAGGGAGAAGTCTTGCTATTAGTAGTCATGTGAATTTGGTATTCATTCGATATTTTGATAAGATGTATGTTGTTGTGAAAGTGCAACTAATCCCCGTGGTTTTGGTAATTAATATCAACATATATATCATTGAACTAATAGTTTCTTGAGAATAATTTCGAAAGTTCAAGGATATGGGTATGGCAATGATCAAGAAGTGGACCCTCAAAATGCTAAGGCAAACATTGGCAAAAGCTCAAGACTCCATTTTCGGTTTAGTGATCCAAGATCACATTGAGTCCATAGGAAAGCCAATACTATTAAAAGGGATGAGGTTATGTTAATGATCCGTTGCTCAAAGTGCTTAGTGATACATCTCCTAAACTATCAAGAACTCTCACTTCAAACATACACTCATAAGTAATCTCGGTCCCACCGAATTCCTAAACTCACCACACCGAGATGAACCACCTCACCACATAGCCAAACCCTAGATATTTCGGATTTTCCGATTCAACTCGGTCTCACCGAAACTAGTGTTGCCAAGCTTCAGAATCTTCACATCAAATCGGTGTCACCGAGATGATGAGGTCGGTCCCACCGAGATTGGCAAACCCTAGTCTTTGGAAGAATCGACTCACCGAGATTGTATTTTCGGTCCCACTGAAAATCCCAACGCTCACAAGATTTGAACTTTCGGTCTCACCGAGTTGTCAACTTCGGTCCGACCGAGATTGGTCAAATGTGTGTAACGGTTGGATTTTGTGTGGAGGCTATAAATACCCCTCCACCCCTCTTCATTCGTGGAGAGAGCCATCGAAAGAACTACCACTCCTACCTTACATTTCGAGAAGAAAACTACCTACCCTTGTGTTGAGATCAAGTTGCTCCACTCCCACCATATGAAACTTGATTTCTAGCCTTCCCAAGTTGCTTTCCACTCAATCCTTTCTTCCACCACAGCCAAATCAAGGAGGAGAGTTGAGTGTTGGGAGATTATCATTTGAAGCACAAGAGCAAGGAGTTCATCATCATCAACACCATCTATTACCTTTTGGAGGGTGGTGCCTCTTAGATTGGTTAGGTGTCGCTGGGAGCCTCCGCCAAGATGTGGAGTTGAACCAAGAAGTTTGTAAGGGCAAGGAGATCGCTTACTTGTGAAGATCTACCCCAAGTAAGGCTAGTCCTCCGTGGGCGATGCCATGATGGCATAGACAAGGTTGCTTCTTCGTGGACCCTTCGTGGGTGGAGCCTCCGTGGACTCTCGCAGCTGCTACCTTCGTGGGTTGAAGTCTCCATCAACGTGATTGACGATAGCACCACCTATCGGAACCACGAGAAAAATCTTCGTGTTCCAAATTATGCTTGCTCTTCTCCACCTCTCTTTACTACATGTGCAATTTACTTTCTGCTGCCAATACTCTAGCATTGCATGTGTAGGGTGATACTTGACTTGATCATCATCGTGAATCGCCAAAACTTGTCTTTATCAAAAGGCTGAATTTTTATATTGTCAAGTAGTCTAATCACCCCCTCTAGACATACTTTCGATCCTACAAGTGGTATCGAGCTTTGGTCCCCATTGTATTGGTTTCCATTGCATTGACTCCATAAGCTTTGTTTCACAACCTAGGAGAGTATGGCGCCTAGTGAGGGTAATTTTGTAGAGGTCCTTACTTTCATGGTTCAAACTTTGCTAGTTGGAAGCATAAAATGAAAATGCATATTCTGACATAACCTCCGCCGCATGGGGCATTATTTGTGTTGGCTTGCAAGGTGAATTCTTCGAGGAAGGAAAAGTTCCGATCGTGAAGCTACAAATGATGAATTATGGATGTTGCAAAACAACGCTCAAGCTTGTGACATTCTCTTCAATGCTTTGTGTCCCGAGGAGTTCAACAAAATCAGCCGCCTTGAGAATGCAAAAGAGATTTGGGATACTTTGGTCGAAATGCACGAAGGTACCGAGTCCGTGAAGGAATCAAAGCTAGATGTTCTTCAAGGTCAACTTGACAAGTTCAAGATGAAGGAAGGTGAAGGAGTCGCTGAAATGTACTCTAGGCTTGCTCTCATCACAAATGAGATTGCCGCTTAGGAAGCGAAGAAATGACCGACCGATTCATCATCAAGAAGATTCTCGAGCTTTGGATGGAAAGTATGACACCGCGTGCACTTTGATCCAAATGATGCCAAACTACAAGAATCTCAAGCCTACCAAGTCATTGGAAGAATTGTTGCTCATGAGATGACACTTAAAGATAAGGAAGAGCTTCACAACAAGTCAAGTGGTGCTTACAAAGCTACAAGTGATGCTCCCACAACCTCAAGTGACAAGCTAGTTTCCAATGAAGATATAAGCCTAATGGTGAAGAACTTCAACAAATTCTACAAGAGTAGAAGCAAGGAGAGAAGCTCAAAGTCTAGATCATATGATGAAAAGAGATCTTCTAGTCGTGATCGAATCGCATAATTGTGGAAGACCCGACACTACTCAAATGAATGTTCGCTCCCCACAAGAGAAGAGAAGAATCTCCAAGAAGAAGAAGCTCAAGAGAAGAGTCACCTCGAAAGAGAGAAGGAGAGAGATGATCGTTATGAACGAAGATCCTCCTGAGAAGCAAGGATTCGAGAGGAGAGACAAGTCATCAAGGAGCTACACAAGAAGAAAACATCAAGCTCATGTAGGTGAATGGGTCTCCGCCCGACTCGGCAATCACTCCGAAAGAAGCTATCACTCCAACTCCGACTACAACAAGATGAAGGTGTTGCCGGTCTTGCTCTCGTGTCCTCCAACTCCAACTCCTATGACTTATTTGATTCACCAAATGAGGGAATTGGAAGATGCTTCACGGCTAAAGGCCCCAAGGTATCACACCCTGAATTTATTGACTTTGATAGTGATGAGGATGACTTGCTTGGTGAAGATGAGCTTTACATGACAAATCTAGTGAGCCTAGTAATGATGAACATGCTAGTAGTCTTTATAGTCGAGAAGAGTCGAATGACAATGCTATGAAGGAGATTGAGCGCCTAACTAAAGAACTAAACACTCTTAAGTTAGCTCATGAAACAACTCAAGAAGATCATAGAGAGCTCCTAAGATCTCATGAGAAGCTACGCTCGAGAAGCTCAATCTAGAGCAAGAACATGAGTTTCTAAAAGCAATCAATGACGATCTTCAAAGAAGAGTTCTTCATATCTTGCCAAACGACTTCTCTTGTCTAATTTCTTGCCACCTATTAAAACTAAGCATGACAAGCATAAGAAAATTCTTCATCTAGTAGTAACAATAACCATGCTAAATCCAATATTGTTGCTTCTAGTAGTTCTCTTGATTCCACTAACAATGTTTCAAGCCAAGTTACACTTGAGCAAGAAAATAGTTTATTGAAAGGGATTATAGAGAAAGGAGTCTACAAGAGCCTCTGCTTGAAGCAAGAACTTTGAGGAAATTGTTCGCAAGCAAGGAAGGCACCGGAAGAATCAAGGAATTGGTTTTGAGCGAAAGTTCAACGCCGAGGGTGTTGAATGGGAAGAAGGTCAATATCCCACTCCAAAGTTTGTTTCTCAAAAGGAGAAGTATGATCCTACTTCTTCCAATGTGGAACAAGCTCAAGATGACCTTCCACCACAAGACCACAAGCTAAAAGGCAAGGACAAGCTTCAAGAGGAGATTGATGCATTCATTGAAGCACCTAAAGCCATGGTCAAGTGGGTTCCCAAGGAAACGCCAAGTTCTACTTCACAAGCTCAACTATAACCCCAAGGATTCCCATCAAGATGATGTGGATCCCAAGAAGAAGAACTAGAGAGTTCTTGAGGGTGACTCCGCCAACATACTTCACTCACATTCATTTTGGCAAAAACTTGTGCAACCAACTTCCACATCTTGCACTAGTTCATGGAGTCACAAACCCTCTTGTTGGTAAGTCAAGGACAAGGTAATCATTGCTTTCATGGACATCATCTATTGTGAACTTCAATCTATGTCCATGGATATCCTTGTTTGTTCCTTGTGGGACTAACCCATGTAGGTATTGAAAGTGCCCAATCCAAAGGATTGCTCCCAACTCTTGATGATCTTCATCAACATTGAGCATCCACATCTTCAACATCTACATGAAGTCTTCTACGACAACCCAAGGTTAGTTTGACCCTTTAAAAGGGTTCTCACATCTAGGGGAGCTTTGCTCTAAAGAATTGAGCTAAAGCATCTTCAAATGATGTGAACACATTAATGCTTTATGTAAAAGTGGTAACCCCACTTGTGCTTAAACGATGAGTATGACCTATGATCAAATGTTCTCATTTGACTCCTAAGTCAATATACTCATATAAAGATGACCTAGTCATCGACAAATTGTGTGATAGTAGCTAGTGTTTTGTTTGTGCATGTTTGACACATATTTCATTTGCTATCTTATTGTGTGAGCATGTTGATGCATAATTTTATCCATTCGAGGACATCCATTTGTTGCTATAGGTCGCTTTTGATTCTTTCCGACCAAATGGATGGACAAGAATGCCTAAGTACCTCCCCTAGCTATCTATGCTTTCTTGTCTCAAATTCTATTCATGCTTATATCACAAACTTTGAACAAGTCATTTTCGACCCACCGAGTGAGGAGCACTTGAGCCACCGATCCGCCAAAGGCTAACTTCCAAAACCTTCTAAGTAATTTCGGTCGACCAACCCACTCAAACTCGGTCGTACGACCGAAAGCATTTGATTGATCTAGGTTTTCACCTCGTGAAACCGAAGTTGTACTTTTCGGCGGATCAAGTGTGTAATCGTCAGAAGTTATCCATCTCGGTGCCACCGAAGTTTTACAACTCGTCCCACCGACAGCAAAGGGGTATATATACTCCGAGGGCAGCGCTGATTCCTTACTTCAAACATCTCGCCCCACACCCTTTGCCGCCGCCGCCGTGGTCTCCGGATCGCCTCCGTTGCCGCTCAGGCGCCGCCGCAGTCTCCGCCGCCATCAACGGACATTCTCTCCGCCAGGCTGCCAGCCAGAGAGGAACTCCACCAAGTTAGGGTGAGTTTCGATCCTCTCGTGCTTCAACCTCCGATTCTATGCACGATTGGTTTGCCTAGCATCTTGCCACGTTTGAGATCTTCTTAACACCAGATTAGTTCTTTGAACGAAATTCGAGTAAAAGTTTTAGGGTTAGGTTTCACGAATATCTCGGTGAGACCGATTCTACATTCTCAGATGACCGATTTGGCCTCGCCATAGCACCGCACCTTCGTCCAACCGAAGTTGTGCAAATCGGTGCGACCGAAATGAGGATTTAGTGAAACCCTAGTGTTTTCGGCAGGACCGAAACCCACATCGGTCCAACCGAAAGTGGTGTGAATGCTTCTGTTAGGACACTTCGATTCACCGAATTGTAGACTCGGTCCGACGGAAATGCATTCGTGAAAACCTAATACTGAAATTTGAACTCATTTTTTTGCAAAATCTTCTAGTTTGTGATAACTCTTCTACTCGCTTACACCTAATCTATTCACAAAGTTGTCACCATGTCGATGCCAAAGGACAGCCGTAACAGGTCCGAGTCACCAATTGCTGATATTCCAGAGGCGTGCACTAGTCCCGAGTCCAAAGAGTTTCTCAGATGATGGTGAGAGGAGCACACCAAGTGGTTTGCCTCCTACAGCCACCTGTACGTAAAGAAGAGGAATTCGATGAAGAAGATTCTGATTTCATTGTCGAGGAAGAGATCTCCTCCAAGCCAAAGAGAAAAGTTGTTGCCAAAGAGCATCAAGGGCAGAAACCAAGAAAGGCACCAAGAAAGTGAAGAAGTCCACTGCTGCCAAGAAGCTGAGTATGGAAGAGGAAACTTCAAGCAAGGTGAAGAAAACTTCCAAGAGGAAGAGGATTGTGCATGATGAAGCAACAGATGATGATGATGATGAGGAAGCACCCCAGCCTCCTCCTCAAGTCTAAGTTGATGGGTGATGCCATCGTAAGGTGGAGCACCTTCAAAGTCCAAGCCATCTGCTTCCAAAGAAAGGCAGCCTCAAGCCAAGCCTGCTACCAAGCCCAAGAAGACCGTCAGAACATCCCACCTTCAGAGAAGAAGAAAGATAATGTGCCACCAACAGTCGATGATGAGGCACCAGATTGGTGAAACTTCGCCGAAACTGCCAATTCACAATGATGCTCATCCTCGAGCTGAGAACATGAAGGAAAGAAAGGATAGAGGTCTCAGCTATGGAGACAAGCTGATCCATATGTCAGGAGGAGAAGAACTGCTGTTGATCCACGATTCCACACCAGAGAGCAGCAGGACTTCTATGAGACTGTGCTGATGGACAAGAAGCCCATTGTTGCAGATACTAGATATGTTTACTGGGCATACATTGATAGTGAAGAGCACAGAGACTTCTTTCCACATGTGCATGAGAGCTTCACTGCATGTGGTGTTGCAGATTTCGTTGGTCAGAAGTTGACAGATTTGAATGATGAGATGATCATGCAATTCTATGCCACTGCTCATTTCTATCCAGATGGTAAGATCACATGGATGAATGAAGGCCAAAGATTCTCTTCTGTTGAAGAATGGGCAGCACTGCTGAATGCTCCAGTGCAAAGAGAGGATGATGTTGATGTCTATGGTATTCCCAAGAAGAACCATGAATCTATGAAGAATATGTACAATGAGGTACCAAATAAGGATGTGGAATCTGAAGCTCGCTCTGTATCATCTCCGTGCAGGTCTACCTACCACAAATACTATTCTCGAGGCATACCTTGATGCCCAAGTCCGAGATCATCGCATGATCGAGGGTATTCTATCAACATGCTGCATATACTTGATCGTAAGGCACCTTTCAAGGTGATGGATTTGATAGTTGAGACTATCAAGAGGACCGCAATGACCGTAAGAGGTCATGTGGATTTGCCCCACACATTCAGATGCTTATCAATGCCAAGTTTGGCACGGCACCTACTTGTTGGATAGACCACACTTGCCATCGCAGCCCGAGCATGAGGACAATGAAGTTGTGATGGATGAGGAGGATCCAACGCCGCTGAAGGTCAAGCAAAGACTGAAGCTGCCAAGATAGCCAAAGCTGAGAAGGAAGCAGCAGCTAAACCCAAGAGTGTTGGAGAACAGCTCCTTGAAGCTACCCATAGAATTGAACAACGCCTGGCCAGCATTGTGCAGTCTCAGGAGAGTCTTGAGAGGATTGTTGAAGACAAGATCCATGCTCGATGTGAAGTCGATCAAGTGCAAGTCATCACAACAAGCTTGAGGCAGATATCGAGGAAGCAAAGAGGGAGAAGGAAGAGCCTATGCGTGAGATGCAGGATGACCTAGTCCAGATGATTATGAACAGCCTGCCCTGTTCCCTACAAGACCCCGATCACTGCTATTCCAAAGGATGACACCCAGACTACAGCCTCAAAGACCTCCCACAGCTCCATCGGCCCAACAGCAGCTCCAAAGGACCACCCTCCAGCCTCCACGACATCACCAAGCCTTTGCAGATGCAGCCATCTCAACTCCATCAACCTGCATAGAGCCGCCACAGAGTCCCTAGTGACGCTTAGCTCTATACCTTTCGAACTTTTGGTAACTTGTTGCCAAAGGGGAGAAATTGTATAGATCATAGGACTTAGAGAGAGAGTGCTTTGTCTTTGCGCTTTTGCTCTTTTCGCTCATTTGCGGTCTTTTTGAGATACTTTTGAGTTTTTCGAGACATTCCGTGTGTTTGATACTACGCTTGTTTACTTTGATGAGTGCTTGGTCGCATTATGCCTTAATGTGTGCTTAATGCTTATCATATGCTATTCATATCTTGTATGATCATTTACTCATGTCTTGGTGATTGGGTGCATGCTATTCATTCTTATCATTTTGTGCACTCCACCAAGATGTATGTGACATGGAAGAGTGACCCATGATCCTAATCGATTGTGCATTTGCATTCAAACGCAAATCTTAAATAATGCACAAATTTAGGGGAGCTCTTGCTTATCACATACTTCTCAAAGCGATTTATATTATTCATTGATTATATCATTTGTCGGTTTTGATCTATATGTTGTCATCAATTACCAAAAAGGGGAGATTGAAAGTGCAACTAATCCCCGGTGGTTTTGGTAATTAATAACAACATATATATCATTGAACTAATAGTTTCTTGAGAATCATTTCGTAAAGTTCAAGGATATGGGTATGGCAATGATCAAGAAGTGGACCCTCAAAATGCTAAGGCAAACATTGGCAAAAGCTCAAGACTCCATTTTGGTTTAGTGATCCAAGATCACATTGAGTCCATAGGAAAGCCAATACTATTAAAAGGGGATGAGGTTATGTTAATGATCCGTTGCTCAAAGTGCTTAGTGATACATCTCCCAAACTATCAAGAACTCTCACTTCAAACATACACTCATAAGTAATCTCGGTCCCACCAATTCCTAAACTCACCACACCGAGATGAACCACCTCACCACATAGCCAAACCCTAGATATT
The DNA here is from genome assembly GCA_021437245.1 of Aegilops speltoides. Classification (NCBI taxonomy): domain Eukaryota; kingdom Viridiplantae; phylum Streptophyta; class Magnoliopsida; order Poales; family Poaceae; genus Aegilops; species Aegilops speltoides. Next base: position 2,561 of record JAHHZJ010007117.1, on the reverse strand, counting down.
TCGGATTTTCCGATTCTCAACTCGGTCTCACCAAACTAGTGTTGCCAAGCTTCAGAATCCTTCGTTATCAAATCGGTGTCACCGAGATGATGAAGTCGGTCCCACCGAGATTGGCAAACCCTAGTCTTTGGAAGAATCGACTCACCGAGATTGTATTTTCGTCCCACTGAAAATCCCAACGCTCACAAGATTTGAACTTTCGGTCTCACCGAGTTGTCAACTTCGGTCCGACCGAGATTGGTCAAATGTGTAACGGTTGGATTTTGTGTCGAGGCTATAAATACCCTCCACCCCCTCTTCATTCGTGGAGAGAGCCATCGTAAAGAACTACCACTCCTACCTTACATTTCTGAGAAGAAAACTACCTACCCTTGTGTTGAGATCAAGTTGCTCCACTCCCACCATATGAAACTTGATTTCTAGCCTTCCCAAGTTGCTTTCCACTCAATCCTTTCTTCCACCACAGCCAAATCAAGGAGGAGAGTTGAGTGTTGGGGAGATTATCATTTGAAGCACAAGAGCAAGGAGTTCATCATCATCAACACCATCTATTACCTTTTGGAGGGTGGTGCCTCCTAGATTGGTTAGGTGTCGCTTGGGAGCCTCCACGAGATGTGGAGTTGAACCAAGAAGTTTGTAAGGGCAAGGAGATCGCTTACTGCGTGAAGATCTACCCCGAGTAAGGCTAGTCCTCCGTGGGCGATGCCATGATGGCATAGACAAGGTTGCTTCTTCGTGGACCCTTCGTGGGTGGAGCCTCCGTGGACTCTCGCAGCCGCTATCTCCGTGGGTTGAAGTTCCATCAACGTGATTGACGATAGCACCACCTATCGGAACCACGAGAAAAATCTCCGTGTTCCAAATTATGCTTTGCTCTTCCACCTCTCTTTACTACATGTGCAATTTACTTTCCGCTGCCAATACTCTAGCATTGCATGTGTAGGGTGATACTTGACTTGATCATCATCGTGAATCGCCAAAACTTGTCTTTATCAAAAGGCTGAATTTTTATATTGTCAAGTAGTCTAATCACCCCCTCTAGACATACTTTCGATCCTACATTTCCTTCTCATTCCTCCTTGTCTTACAATCATACTTATCGAAAGGACTACGATAGATCCTCTATACTTCGGGTCATCAAGATTCTTTTTCTCGCGCCATTGCCGGGAGTGAAGGCTTTGGTAGGTGTAATCTGGTAAGGAAAATTTATTTAGTGTGCTGAAATTTTCTGTCACTTGTTACTATGGAAAGTAATTGCTTGAGGGGCTTGTTTAGGGTATTTTCACTCGGCAGTAATGAGCCAAGAGTTGCTCCTCAACCTACTCAACTCATCGAACCTATTGAAAATGAAACCGCTTTGTATTCCTTCGTATGATGGAAAACCTGCTAGCTAACACTTTCACAGAGATGGAACAAAGCATCCCGATTTAACATCTACGCTTTGTGGATGATATTTGTGGACTATTTAAGCTTCTGTGTGTACCCGATGATACCGCTAAGAGGAAGGTTTTTATCTTTCTTTGAGGAGATGCATTGACATGGTATAGGCTATGTGATGATACGAGATCGTGGAACTATAAAAGATTGAAATTGGAATTTCATCAAAAGTATTACCCTATGCATCTTGTTCATCGTGATCGCAATTATATATATAATTTTTGGCTCAAGGGAGGAGAAAGCATCGCTCAAGCTTGGGGAGGCTTAAATCAATGCTATATTCATACCCCAATCATGAGCTCCCAAGATAAATAATTATGCAAAGTTTTTATGCTCGGCTTTCGATAACAATCGCAATGCATGTCTCGATACTCTTGTGCCGGCTTTTTATGATGAAGACTATTGTATTTAGATGGAATTTATTGGATAGAATTAAACGTGAACCTCAAGATTGGGACCGATTTTTAAGGTAAGGAGTTAGGTATGACACCTAATTTTGATTGTGTTAAATCTTTTATGGATACCGATATTTTCCGTAAGTTTAGCACTAAATATGGACTTGATTCTGAGATAGCTTCTTTTCTTCGTGAATCTTTTGCTACTTATGATGATCTCCCCAAGGAGAAGTGGTTTAAATATCATCCTCCCATAGAAGTAAAAGTAGCTGCACCCATTAAAGTTGAAGAAAAGATTGTCACTTACAATGATCCTATTGTTCCCACTTCTTATGTTGAGAAACCTCCTTTCCTCAAGAGAATGAAGGATCATGCTAAAGCTTCAACTGTTGTTCATAAAAGCAATACTAGGACTTATACACCTCCTGAGCAAGTCAAAGTAGAACCCAATATTGCCATTGTTAAAGATCTCTTGTTTGATAATATTGATGGGCATGTTATTCAATTCTAACGAAACCGCTAGAATTGCTAAACCCAAAGGATAGAGATAAACATAGACCTGTTATTTCTCATTAAAATAGGAGATCATTGTTATCATGGCTTATGTGATATGGGTGCTAGTGCTAGTGTTATACCTATTCACTTATACAAAGAAATTATGCATGAGATTGCACCTCGCTGAGTTAGAAGATATTGATGTTACAATTAAACTTGCTAATAGAGATAACT
>JAHHZJ010007115.1:0-10402 GCA_021437245.1 Aegilops speltoides | reverse complement strand
ATGATCTTCATCAACTTTGAGCATCCACATCTTCAACATCTACATGAAGTCTTCAACGACAACCCAAGGTTAGTTTGACCCTTTAAAAGGGGTTCTCACATCAAGGGGAGCTTTGCTCTAAAGAAATGGGCTAAAGCTCTTCTAATGATGTGAACACATTAATGCTTTATGGAAAAGTGGTAACCCCACTTGTGCTTAAACGATGAGTATGACCTATGATCAAATGTTCTCATTTGACTCCTAAGTCAATATACTCATATATAGATGACCTAGTCATCGCCAAATTGTGTGCTAGCTGTTAGTGTTTTGTTTGTGCATGTTTGACACATATTTCATTTGCTATCTTATTGTGTGAGCATGTTGGATGCATGATTTTATCCATTCGAGGACATCCATTTGTTGCTTTGGTCTTTTGGATATTTTCTTTTTGACCAAATGGATGGACAAGAATGCCTAAGTTCCTCCCTAGTTATCTATGCTTTCTTGTCTCAAACTCTATTCATGCTTATATCACAAACTTTGAACAAGACTTTTTGACAGACCGAGTGAGGAGCACTCGAGCCACCGATCCGTCAAAAGCCTAACTTCCAAAACCTTCTAAGTACTTTCGGTCAAACCGATATACTCAAATCGAGACAAATCACTTGGATTGATCTAGGTTTTCACCTCGGTGAAACCGAAGTTTCAAATTTCGCGTGATCGAAGTGTGTAATCGCACGCAGCTAACCATCTCGGTCCCACCGAAGTTTTCAAACTCGGTCCCACCGACACCGAAGGGTATATATACTCGAGGACGAGCGCGTTGATTACTTCTTCAAACGCTCGCCTCAAACCCTTAGCTGCCGTCGCCTTGGTCTCCGGATCGTCTCCGCGTCCTTCGCGCCTGCATGGTCTCCATCGCGTCAACGGTCCTTCTCTTGCGCGTGCCGCCGTAGTGAAGCTCCACCACTTTGGGTGAGTTTCATCCTCTCGTGTTCCAATCGCTGATTCTATGCACGATAGGCGTTGCCATGTTTCTTGCCAAGATTGAGATCCTCCTATCCATTGTTTAGGCCATAGAACAAATTTCGAGTGAAAATTTTAGGTTAGGTTTCACGAACACATCTCGGTGTGACCGATTCTACGTTTCGGATCGACCGATTTGGCCTCTGCCATTGACGCACTTTTCGGTGAAACCGAAGTTGTGCAAATCGGTAAGACCGAAGTGAAGATTTAGTGAAACCCTAAGTGTCTCGGCTAGACGAAACCCATTTCGTCCAACCGAAAGTGGTGTATGTGGTCTGTTTAGACATTTCGGTTTCACGAATTGATAGACTCGGTCGGACCGACATGTATTCTGTGAAAACCTAAAACTAAAGTTTGAACTCATTCTTTTGCAAAATCTTCCGAGTTTGTGATAACTCTTCTCTCGCCTATACCTATTCTATTCACAGGTGTCGGTCATCATGTCAAGGAAGTGACAATGAACAGGTCCGAGATGCCGTTGAGATTCCGAGCAGCTACAAGTCCGAGGCAAGCAGTTTTTCAGATGATGGAGAGAGAAGCACTCCAAGTGGATCTGCACTGCCACTGGGCAGGAGGAAGAGAAACTCGATGAGGAAGATTCAGACTTCATTGCGATGAGGAATATCCTCAAAGCCTAAAAGGCAAGTGGTTGCCAAGAGCTATCAAGGGCAACATTCAAAGAAAGGCACAAGCAAGGTGACTAAATCCTTCATGCTGAAGCTCAAGATGGAAGAAACCTCCAGAAGATCAAGAAGACTTCCAAGAGGAAGAGGAAAGTTCATGAAGAGTGCGATGATGATGATTCGATGAGGAAGCACCTCAGCCTCCTCGAAGCGAAGTTGATGGGTGATGCCATCGAGCAGGAGCACCTCCAAAAGCTAAGCCTTCAGCTCCAACAGAAAGGCAGCCCAAGCCAAACCATGCCAAGCCAAGAAGACTGTGAGGAACATACCGCTTGAAAAGAAGAAGGACAATGTGCCACCAGAGAATCGATGATGAGGCTCATGTTTTGCTCAAGCTCGAGCGAAACCGCCATTCATAATGAAGCTCATCCTCGAGCTGAAAATATGAAGGAGAGAAAGGATAAAGGTCTCGAGCTATGGAGGCAAGCTGATCCATATGCCACCGGAGGAGAACAGCATTGACTCTAGATTCCACACTAGAGAGCAACAAGACTTTTATGAGCAGTGCTCATGGACAAGAAGCCAATTGTTGCTGACACAGATACGCTGATCGGGAATACATCGATAGTGAAGAGCACGAGACTTTTTCCCACATGTGCATGAAAGCTTCACCGCTTGTGGGATTGCAGAGTTCGTTGGTCGAAATTGACCGCTCGAACGATGAGATGATCATGCGTTCTATGCCACCGCACACTTCTATCCAGATGGCGGGATTGTATGGATGATGAGAGGCGTAGATTCCATTCTACGTTGAAGAATGGAGAGCGTGCTGAATGCACCTGTTTCAAGGAAGATGATATTGATGTGTATGGCATTCAAGAAGAATCACGAGTCAATGAAGAACATGTATAATGAGGTAGATGAGAAGGATGTAGAGATATGGAAGCTTGGTTCGCTACTACCTTCGGCAGGTCTCCCAACCACCAACACCATTTTGAGGCATACATTGATGCCTAAGTCAGGGACCACCGCATGATAAGAGGGTACTCTATCAACATGCTGCACATTCTAGATCGAAGACACCTTTTAAGGTGATGGACCGATAGTTGAGACTATCAAGAGGACAAGATGACCGTAAGAGGTCGTGTGGGTTTGCTCCGATATTCAGATGCTCATCAATGCCAAGTTTGGCACGGACACCTACCGTTGGATAGACCCCACTTGCCACGCAGCTGAACATGAGGACAACGAGGTTGTGATGACCGAGAATGCTCCCACATCCGTAGAAGGACATGCTAAGTCCTGAAGTCGCAAAACAAGCTAAAGCCGAGAAGGAAGCAGAGCAAAGCCCAAGAGCGTGCAGTAACAATTCTTGAAGCCACTCGAGAATTGAGCTACGCGCCAGATAGTGCAATCTCGGAGAGCCTTGAGAGGATCGTTGAGGATAAGTTCCATGCTCGACGCTGTCGATCAAGTGCGTGTCACCGCAACAAGCTTGATGCGACATTGAGGAAGCTAAGAGGAGAAGGCGAACTCATGAAGGAGATGGAAGGTGACATGGTCCAGATGACTATGAGCAGCCGCCAGAGGCCCACAAAGCCCAGATCACTGCTATTCCAAAGGTCGATCCTGGGCTACTACATCAGCACCTCCTACAGCTCCGCGGCCCAAAGACCTAGCCCAAGATTCACTCCTCCAGCTCCACAGACTTCAGCAGAAGCTTGCAGATGCAGCTATCTCCACTCCATCGACGCAGACAGAGCCGCCAGAGTCCCGAGTGACGATTAGTTCTATACCTTTCGAACTTTTTGGTAACTTGTTGCCAAAGGGGAGAAATTGTATAGATCATAGGACTTCGAGAGAGAGTGCTCTTTTGCTCTTTCGCTTATGGGTTTTCCTTGAGATACTTTTGAGTTCTTTGAGATACTTCGTGTGTTTGATACTACGCTTGTTCTATCTTGATGAGTGCTTGATCATACTGTGCTTAATGTGTGCTTGATGTCTATCATATTCCATTCATATCTTGTATGATCATTTACTCATGTCTTGGTGATTGGGTGCATGCTATTCATTCTTATCATTTTGTGCGCTCCACCAAGATGTATGTGACATGGAAGAGTAACCCATGATCCTAATCGATTGTGCATTTGCATTCAAACGCAAATCTTAAATAATGCACAAATTTAGGGGAGCTCTTGCTTATCACATACTTCTCAAAGCATTTATGTTATTCATTGATTATATCATTTGTCGAGTTTGATCTATATGTTGTCATCAATTACCAAAAGGGGAGATTGAAAGTGCAACTAATCCCGTGTGGTTTTGGTAATTAATAACAACATATATATCATTGAACTAATCATTTCTTGAGAATATTTCGAAAGTTCAGGATATGGGAATGGCAATGACCGATGATGTGGACCCTCAAAATGCTAAGGAAAACATTGGCAAAAGCTCAAGACTCCATTTTTGGTTTAGTGATCCAAGATCACATTGAGTCCATAGGAAAGCCAATACTATTAAAAGGGATGAGGTTATGATGATGATCCGTTGCTCTAAAGTGCTTAGTGATTTATCTCTCAAACAATCAGCAATCTTTCATTCCAACATAAACCCATAAGTAATCTCGGTCCCACCGATTCCAAACTCACCACACCGAGATGAACCACCTCACCATATAGCCAAAACCCTAGAATCTCGGATTTTCCGATTCCAAACTCGGTCATTCAAATTAGCTGCTGCAAGCTTCAGAACCTTCAGACTCAAATCGGTGTCACCGAGATGAGAAAGTCGGTCCCACCGAGATTGGCAAACCCTAGACTTTGGAAGAATCGGTCTAACCGAGATTGTATTTTCGTCCCATGAAAATCCCAACGCTCACAAGATTTGAACTTTCGGTCCGACCGAGTTGTCAACTTCGGTCCGACCGAGATTACTCAAATGTGTGTAACGGTTGGATTTTGTGTGGAGGCTATAAATACCCTCCACCTCCTCTTCATTCGTGGAGAGAGCCATCGAAAGAACTACCACTCCTACCTTACATTTCGAGAAGAAAACTACCTACCCTTGTGTTGAGATCAAGTTGCTCCACTCCCACCATATGACACTTGATTTCTAGTCTTTCCAAGTTGCTTTCCACTCAATCCCTTCTTCCACCACAGCCAAATCAGTGAGGAGAGTTGAGTGTTGGGGAGATTATCATTTGAAGCACAAGAGCAAGGAGTTCATCATCACCAACCCCATCTATTACCTTTTGGAGGGTGGTGCCTCCTAGATTGGTTAGGTGTCGCTGGGAGCCTCCGCATGATGTGGAGTTGAACCAAGGAGTTTGTAAGGGCAAGGAGATCGCTTACTGTGAAGATCTACCCCGAGTAAGGCTAGTCCTCCGTGGACGAAGCCATGATGGCATAGACAAGGTTGCTTCTTCGTGGACCCTTCGTGGGTGGAGCCTCCGTGGACTCAAGCAGCTGCTACCTCCGTGGGTTGAAGTCTCCATCAACGTGGATTGACGATAGCACCACCTATCGGAACCACGAGAAAAATCTCCGTGGTTCCATTATGCGCTTGCTCTTCTCCACCTCTCATTTACTATAGTGCAATTTACTTTCCGCGCCATAACTCTAGAATTGCATGTAGGGTGATACTTGACTTGGTTATCATTGTGAACTTGCTAAGAAACTACTCCAATCAAAAGGCAAAATTTTTAAGTTGTCAAGTAGTCTAATCACCCCCCCTCTAGACATACTTCCGATCCTACAACTAGCCCAGAGGGCTCGATAACAGGCAAGGTTCGGATAATTAGACACAATCCAAACTACTATTAAACACTAGCTGGGGCAACTATTTCATGCCTCAATCTTATTTGGGCTAGACACAAGACGAACCTTGCCATGAACATCATCGAGGATGTCCGGCAGCAGCTCAATCCTGTGAACCTTCATGAAGATAACCTTGTGGCCTTGCCACTCATAAACTTGTTTGTGGAGGCATGCCACATCATCTTCCTGCGTAAGCTTGACAAGAACAGTATGCCTCACAAACAAAAGAGTAGCTTTCAACCTTATGTGCTTTAGTACACCCTAGACAACATGCCTGACAACAGTGAGGCTGGAATACAACTCGACATCGGTATAAGCGCAAATGGCTTCCAGGATCCAACAGCCTAAGAACTCGCTTTCCCAGCATGTGATATCCAGGTCATCCGCCTCATAGCGAAGTGACATGCACAACCACGTAATCCTTTTCTCGCATCGGCTCTAATTGAAATGTAAACAAATTCTGAATTACTTTCTAGTATAAGAAACACAAGTTATTTAAACCACTATGTATAGCATGGCATCGGGTTAATAAAATTTTGCATTATTCATCACCACATACTTAGATGAAAACCACAATCGAGATTGGCAAAGAAGAAAATCACCTTGGTAGCTCAACGGGGGACACACTCGAAGGGGGAAAATGCTCCCAGCACACGAGGGATGTAACCTCAAACGGGCATTGACCATCTCAAGAGTGGCCGGAGCGCACTCGGTCACCTTGGTGGCTACTCCATCTTCTTGGAGCTCTCGTCTCGTGGGGATCAGCCTCCGTGTTCCGCTCCAATATCGCAGATCTTTGCTCGTTCTTCTTGGTCCATCATGAAACCGATGAATACCGGAGACCACTAAAAGGAAAACACAATCGCAATGACAATGAAACAAAAGAGAGTGAGTATCGATCGCTTGCAAAAGTTCTTTTTTTTCTCTCGAACGAAAATATACCAACATCACGGAGCCGCACTTCCCTTCGCTGGGAGAGAAGAACAAAGGGCGATGAAGTGTTGACTTTCCCAAGACGGTGAGGGAGAAGGGACTCAGAAGAGTGAAATGATGGTTGCTTCGTCTCACAAACTTAGATCAGGGAGGTGGGTTTTGTACGATGGCTCACGCGCCACGACGGGTGACTTCCACCTGATACGCCTTTCTAATTTGGTGGATGGCATTTGGGCCAGCGTGCTGCATGGCCCGCATGTCGATGAACAAAAGTAAAATAGCATTCAGTAGAGGGAGACGTTTCGATGACCTAGGAGGAGCCAGAGCGGTAGTGTATCCACTGTACTAGTAGTAATTGTTTTTCTAGGTAGATGTAGAGTGTCTCCACTGTACTTGTAGTAATTGTTTCTCTGGGCCCAAGACAAAACAGCCCATCCACCCTAGTAAATAATAAAATCAATTCAAAAGCCCATATATTTACTTAATGAGAGGCGCTACCCACACCCAGCACACCCCCCCCCCAAAACATGGGTGCTCTTCTTCCACCTCACTCCCACCCACCACGCCACCGCCCACTGACACGCAAATTCCTCACCTCACCCTACGTAAAACCCCAGCCCCCTTCTTCCTCACTACTACGTAAAAACCCCTCTCTTCTTCTTCACTCGACTACAACTAGGCTCGCCATTCGTACCCCAAACCTGATGATGCACTCGAGGAAATGGATTCCGACCCCGCACTAAGAAGATGAGGTCCTCAAGGACGTTTAGATCCCGCGACCGGCAAGGCAGGAGAAGCAGACCGCCTCACCGATACTAGGAACTCTAGAAATTTCGGTGGACCGATGATCTCCTGATGCCATCCTTGGGGCGATCATCTCGCTTTCCCCACCAAGGATTGTCCGCACCCAAGTCCCTCAATTTGGTGGCGCTCTATGGCGACTGCTCCTTAATCTCGATCCGTCCCCATCTCTTTCAACGATTTTGAAATCCCCAGACCAAGATCTCCTTCCACCAGGTTGCTAAAAGCCTCGATCCCCCATGCTACCCGAAAGCATACCATGCCCAAAGACGGACGTGCTGAAATCCCCTAAATTCACGTAACTATAGCTGCTTGAGTTCTACTATTCCCCGGAAATCACCTACCAGACAATCAACACCATGTACTTGTGACCTCAACACCAATGTCCATCTCATGTTTTCTCCTCTCTCCACACCGCCACCTTTTCGAGTGCTACCTACCGAGAATCGTACTAAACCTTCGATTCCCATTTCTCAAGAAACTTTCACTTGTGCGAAGTTCATATATCGGAGGCCTCATTGCACAACATCATCCACTCCACTTGCCTCGCCTCGAGTTCTTGGTGCTTGTTTTCACTAGAATCGGTTGTCTCCAAATAAAGTCGCCTTTACCTTGTAAGAATTGGAATTTCTTTTGATGGAAGGTGTCGTGTCAAACCGGATGTCGGTAGGGGGTCCCGAACGCATCTAGGCGGATGGTAACAGGAGACAAGGGACACGATGTTTTTACCTGTGTTCGGCCCTCTCGATGTAGGTAAAACCCTACTCTTGCTTGATTGATATTGATGATATGGGTTGTACAAGGGTGGATCTACCACGAGATCAAGGAGGCTAAACCCTAGAAGCTAGCCTATGGTATGATTGTTGAATGGTTGTTCGTCCACGGATTAAAACCCTCCTGTTATATGAAACGGAGAGGGCTAGGGTTACACGTAGTCGGTTACAATGGTAGGAGATCTACATATCCATATCGCCAAGCTTGCCTTCAACGCCAAGGAAAGTCCCATCCGACACGGACAAGTCTTCAATCTTGTATCTTCATAGTCTTGGAGTCCGCCGATGATGATAGTCCGCTATCCGACACCCCAGTCCAGACTCCTCAGAGCTCCTAACCAGCTTCAATGACGATGAGTCCGCCGCGATATTGTTCGGCATTGCAAGGCGGGTTCCTCCAATAATTTCATAGAAGATTTGTGAACACGAGGATAGTGTCCGCTCGCAAAATAATTTCCACATTCCACCGAGAGAGAATAATATGTACACAAGTTCAATCACGACGATTTTGTGGCATGACGCCATACCACCACCAAGCCTTTACTTGAATCGTTTTTATCATACCACCTCTTAGAAGCGGTTTCTTTGGCATGTCTTGTCAAGCAGAGATCGTGTTCCCTTATTTCGATTCCCATCAATACGGACGGGTAACCAACCGCACCATTGGTGGTGGCGCTTGGATATAAGCTTGTTTTACCAGCCGGTGGGGATGCATAGTCTTCATCCGCCCATATAAGGATAAGGATCCATTTTTTACCCACGCCTTTTCCTCCTTTGCTTATCCATCTCCCAAGACTCAGCTCCAAATTGTTCGACATCTCGCCTCAACCTTCTCCACCATGTTCGAGCGGAGGCAAGTGGATGGTCTATCTGCTACGGAGGGGCACATCGAAAACCACGCGGCCCGGATACCTGCCCAAGACATCCAAGACCGGCCTCTCGACAAGGGCAGCTCATCCTCACCCCCAGGCCCCATGAGAGGGTCGATTCTTCCCCACTTCCTCCGCTGGACGGGCTTCCCACTTCATCCCTTTGTCCGGGGCTCATGTACTACTACGGCCCGACTTCCACGATCCGGGCGCCAAACTTCATCCTCAACATCTCGGCATTTAGGCCGTGGCAGGCCTTCTCCGGATCCAGCCCCACTTCGCTTTAGGCTAAAAACCTTCAACGCTGTCAAGGTAGTGAAGGGCGCCCAAGCGGAGCGCGGAGGCGCCATGGTGGGCAAATGCGCAACGCCCTTCCGGCTCGAGGTGCTTTGTGGAAACCATCAAAGGGTAGCAATCGGGTGGTTCTATATCACGGAGCCGCGGACCCTAAATAGGCAGCCCCCGAAGTTCAGATCTGGTACCCCATGCAGCTCACCTCCGGAAAGAGAAGGGCTTGCAGGGCAGTCAAGGAGCCACTGCACTCCCCGCCTCTGCACCTGGTGAACAAGAAGCTCAAGCTTGTCAACGGATCCAGGTCATGCTCGTTGCCGGATTCTCCCCGCCAACAGCGGGTCTTCAATCTATGGAGTTTGATCCGACAAGACCGACCTTAGCGGGCTCTTCGACACAACGCACGGGCTACCCGAGGGTGCTGTTCAACGGAGAAGCCCTCGATCCGCAAATCAAGATCGCAGATTCAAGACTAAACGCCGCCGGGCGGTAAGATATGTTATCCTTATGGGACATTCATTTTTTCATAGTTTGACTTATTAGGATCTAAAATTCCCAATGCCTTTAAAAGATCGGAGAGGACGCCCGACAAAGTTAATCGTCCGGCCCTCCCAAGACCCAACGGATACCTATTTAACGGGTTGCTAGTCCGTGCACTCTATGTGGTGCCGAGAAGAAGGCCACGGAACCCAAGGAGTTCCCGCTGTTGGGGAACGTAGTAATTTCAAAATTTTCCCACGCACACGCAAGATCAAGGTGATGCATAGCAACGAGAGGGGAGAGTGTTGTCTACGCACTTGAGACACAAGCGCTGACGCAACGGAGGAAGTAGTCGACGCCCTCCCGGTCCAACCGATCCAAGCACCGCATTCGCACCTCCGAAGTTCTTGACACACGGAAGCTCGATGACGCACTTCGATCTCCGATCCAGCAGAGGCGCTGGGAGGAGTTCCACAAGACGACGGGCAGGGACGATCTTGATGTTCTCCTCGCAGGCTTCGCCAAGCACCGCCACAATATGACCGAGGTGTATATCGTGGAGGGGGCACCGCACACGGCTAAGGAACGATCTTAATGATCAACTTGTGTGTTCAGGGTGCCCCCTCCCAGTATAAAGGAGGGAGGGAGGAGGAGGGGCCCCAGGGAGGAGGCGCCATAGGGGGGCAAACCTACTCCAAGTAGGTTTGGCCCCACTTTCCTATTAGGGAGGAGAAGGAAGGAGGGAGGAGAGAGGGAAAGGGGCCGCCCCTCCCAATTCAGATTGGCCGGGGGGCCGGCCCCCGCTCCTT
>JAHHZJ010007114.1:0-29463 GCA_021437245.1 Aegilops speltoides | reverse complement strand
TTGGATGAGAGGTAGGAGAAGCCATGATTTGGAGCAATGATTTCTTTGAGGTAGATTGAGTGAAATCATCTGGTTTGAGCGTTGAGGAGATTCGTTGACAACTAATTGCTAGCTCTAGCAGATGAGGGTATGGAGTGTCGATCACAAACAACACATGGTAAACCACCCGTTGCTATGTTGGGCGACACATGAAAGGGGTGAAGCAATGTTGCATCCATCGGTTGGGACGGTGGGGTGAAGGGAGGTGACATGAAGGCGCGCACTAACTAAACTTTAATGGTAAAGATAAAGACATCAATTGATTTTTAAAATCTTAAATTCCTACAAATTTTCATCTATAATAACTCCAACCATTTTTTTGGCAAGTGCAATGCATGTGTAGATGACTAAGTAGCGTGCACTTGCAAGTTGAATCTTTATGTGTTACTAATGGCTAGTAAGGTGCGCCCCTACAAGCTGAATCTTTGTGCTTCTTGCAAGAAATACACCACACTGTCGATTGTGAGTTAAGTATGAGATTAGAGGCATGTCGTTGGTCCTACACAAAATACCGAAACTCTCGTATAAAAACCAACCCCGGATGGACTAACACCTCAAATCTTTAGTTGTTTGGTTCTTGACAACATTTTGACTGTTCTTCTTCATTTCAGGAGGCCTTTCATTCTAGTAGACCTATAGCCACACAATGGACTTAGCGTTGTGTTCTTTTAAAGCGGAATTGTTTCCTCGTTTATTCTCCTTTTCAATAGTATCATGTGCATCTAAGTATAAGGCCACACCATAGTGAGATGTTGCAACACCACCACATGTGCTCTGCCATAGTCATATGCTTTTTGGGGGTATTTAATTATAGAAATGTAAATCAAATTTTCACACCCATATCCTTTACCATTGATCACATGCGTGTGGCACAAAACATACACCTCTATATGTTTTTGTCAACCATGTAATTTGTACATAACTCAACGACTCTTGCGACATACACGGGCGATGACACACCACAAGTGTATTGGGTTTGATTATAGATTGTTTTTTAAGTAAGAGTTTCAAACCCAACAAAGGCGGATGGTATTAGCTAGTGGAAAATAGTTAGCATCTATTGCAAACATTGAATAAAGTGCGGTAGTATTTTTGATGATTTAGATGATTACAAGAATGAAATCACAATAAGTAGCCTCGAGGAAGATGCCCCTTCATCGACGCATCGTAGCGCTTGAACCCTCCTCATTCAAGGGGGGCTTCTCCTCCGAAGGAACTCTCCTAATACGGATGCCCTCAGCCATGCACCGCCGCCTCATGATACTTCTCCTGCTTGCCACCTCTCTCCTTCCTTGTTGTATAATTATCCTTGATGTGTCACTTGTGTTCTCCGAGGTACTCAACTTCTTAAGGTATATTGTAACCCGGTATTTTGCAAGTGCACATGACTAGTTAACCTATGACAAGTCGGAGAAAATACATATATTTTGTACCATAATTTTGTGTGTTCTCAACCATTATAAAGTAAGATTGTCTTCAACCTTTTAGGGTTAGAGGTTACCCAAATTTCATTTCATTGAGAGCCTTGAGTTAGAGAAAACAACACACGAGGCGTGGCAGGGCCCGAGCAATAAGGGACATGGCTTGGGGTGTGGCTAGGAAGTCCTTTGTATAATGTATAATAATTGTCATTGTAGCAACCATAATTACTAAAGCTAAGAAGGTTGGCACAGGGCGTGGCCTAGAACCTCTTGCTCCTGACAACGCACACACAAGGACTATCTATGGTTGATCAACTTCCAAATAGTCATTTTTAGGTTGAGATCTTCTAGCCCTCTTTTCCTTGCCGGGATTGTTAGCGTTGATTTGGGGGAATCAAAAGTCTAACAAACCGCAAACATGGTCAGGGAAGTGTCTTATCGGCAACTTCTACTATCAGATTTAAATTTCATGCTCCGCCATTCGAAACTTTCTAGAGACGTATGCTTTGATGGTCATAGAACTAACTGAGGGTGTGTTTGGTCGAAGGCCAAGTATGGATGGGTTCTCACCCTCCAAAATTTTTTGGGTTGAGAACAGTCAAGCCATGTATTTTACTGTATGCAAGAGATGATTCATTTGGGATGAGACCACGGGCTAGAACCACAGCCTCTTCACATGGCCAGGCATGCACAGGGTGGCAGCTTCATCTGACGGATTTTAGCGGGTCCAGAATCTTTGAGGTATATTCTATATAGTTGACCGAGACAACACGTTGGGTTTGTAACCGAACACCAGAAAATGGACGATTCCAACCCATCCCTCCCTCTCGTTTCAACCGAACACACCCCAAGGCCTTGTGCAATGCAGGTGCCTGTGCACCGGTGCTAGATGCGCCACGTCTCAAAAATTTTGTTGCCTCCCAACGCAGAGTGCTTTTTACGGGGTGCTAGCTGGGCTTTTTTTCTTCTTCTTTTGTCTTTTTTCTTCTTCTTTTGTTAATGAAGGCACTGGGTTGAAGCGTTCGTGGCTTACATGGAGCAGTTATTTCTCCCAAGCACCGGCTAGCACCGGAAGCAAATCTTTGCTTCTGCATGCCTTCCTAAGCACTCGTGAATCCAGTCTATAAAAGGGCCTACGGCCTTGTATAATCTGAAGTCTTGGGAGAGGTATTTGAAGAAATAAACAGATTTTTTTAAGCGATCTTTATTTGTAAAGGCGGACGCTTAATTAGGCGAGTCTTGAAAAAAATAGGTTTATTTTTTACAAACTCGCCATAGCTTCTGCGTTGTCAAGGCCAAGAAAGCCTCCTGACGCTCTCAAGCTGGAGCGACAATGCGTGCAAATGCAACACGGCGAAGCCGCATGCATACGAAACAATTAGGTCGCTCGCATTAGAAGCAAATCGACCCTTGATCAGGGCAATCAGCACTAGCCATCAATGGCGTCAAGTGGTGTGCGGTCCACATGCATGCCATCCTGCCGATCAATTCGGCACCCACACACTGGCACGTCCCACCCCACCTCGCGCTATAAAACGCTCCCCACTGAAATCATCACACCGCACCGCACCACCCTGCCATGATCAACACACACACACACACACACCTGAACAGCATTCTCCTCTCCTCTGCATACGAAGGAACGAG
Source organism: Aegilops speltoides (assembly GCA_021437245.1). Lineage (NCBI taxonomy): Eukaryota > Viridiplantae > Streptophyta > Magnoliopsida > Poales > Poaceae > Aegilops > Aegilops speltoides. The sequence goes on along the minus strand of JAHHZJ010007114.1, from coordinate 26,356 downwards.
CAATATTCAGTATGGAGTGCATCGTGGAGCTGCAGCAGGAGCGGGAGCGCTGCGTCACGGAGGTACCGGAGGTCGATGGTGCTGAGCTGCTCGTCGAGCTCCTGGACGCATCGCTCGCCGCCGAGGAGGAGGCGGCGGCAGTCGGCGGCAAGCATCACCAGCTCGGCTTCCCGGCCGACGACGTCGGCGAAGGATGGATCGACGACGGCCTACAGGAGCTGACCTCGATCCACCCGCACCAGGAGGCGGGCTGCGAGGACTGCGGGCTCGACGGCATAATCCTGCCCGGCTTTGACGGCTGCGGGTGCTCGCCGGAACCGTGCGTCCTGGACGACGTTGGCAACGCCGTGGGGTACTGGGCGGAGGATATGGAGGGCGCCGCCTTTGGCTTCTTCAACGGCGACTGCGTGGGGGAGTGGTACTCGGACGGCATGGCCATGGAGTGGGACGAAGGGAGAAGCTACTACTCCTTTTACCCCTCCTACGGCAGCGAGGCGAGCGCGGAGCAACCGTACATCAGTCCATTGTGGGAGTGAACTAGTAGTCTCTATCGTGACAAAAAAAAAATCTAGTAGTCTGGCTAGAAGTGCGTGTGAGCCTTTTCTTTAGCTACTAGAAGTGTGTGTGAGCCTTTTTTTAGCTAGAAGTGTGTGAGCCTTTTTTTTTGAGCTAGAAGTGTGTGTGAGCCATGAACAATGTCTCTATCTAGTACTTCCTCCCTTTTTATTTACTATGCATATTAGGTTTTGCTGAAGTCAAATTTTATGTACGTTCAACAGGTTTGTAGAAAGATATATTAACATATACACCACCAAGTACATATCACTGTGGTGGAGGCTTTCTTTGCCTTTCCTTCTTTAATAGTATATGATATGCACACTCGTGCATATTAGAAAAAAAATACATATCACTGGGTTCATCGTTGCATATATTTGCCGCTTCTTCTAGTACAACATTAACATATATATTTATACCTAGATTAAATTATTTAGAAAACTAAGAAAAATAAAAACCAAAATATTCATGAATTAAAAAATGTCCAAGGATTTTGAATTTTTTTCACAAATATCAAAAGCTTTCACGGATTTGGAAAAAAATATCGATTTCAAAAAAGTTCATCGATTTTGAAAAAAAAGTTCAATGAATTTGAAAAAAAATTCATTGATTTTAAAATAAAAATCATCTATTTTGAAGAAAAGTTCACAAAACATGAATAAAAATCACAACCAAATACATATCACTGGGTTCATCAATTTTGAAGAGAAAATCATAAATTTGAAAAAAGTTCCTCGATTTGGAAAATATTTTTACAATTTTGAAAAAAAAACTTGACAGGTTTTAAAAAATGTTCATTGATTTTGAAGAAAAAGTTCATGGATTTTAAAAGGTCCATCTATTTTAAAACTAGCAAATTTTAAAAAGATATTACATTTAATAAAATAAAATAGAAACAAAAAAAGAAAAGGAAAAGTTCATAGATTAGAAAGACAGTTTGTGAATTTGGAAAAAGTTCATGAATTTGGCAAACAAAATTTAAAAAAACTTCATAATTCAAAATTTTTCACGAATTTGTGGAAATTCATGAAATTGGACATAGTTTGCGAATTAAGAAAAGAAAAGAAAAAAACCTGAAGAAAAAACGGCCAAAAAATTAAAAAGAGAACCAGACTGAGAATGTGGTTCTTTTTCAAGCAAAAAATGGGTGATAGTTCGCACAACTAGTAGCTGCCCCAGTTGGTTAGGTCCGCTAGAACGGGGGAAACTTGTGTGAGATCTCATATTAGATGAGATCTATGAGATCGATTTTTTTGAAAAAAAATACATGCTGAAATATTCTCAAAATTTTGGAGACACACTTCAATGTTTGATGTACAACCCAGAAAAGTTTCAGCTCCTAATTCAACTTACATTAATAAAAAAAGACAAAATCGGATGTGAATAGTGTCAACATACTATTCACCCAAAGCTGTCACTCTTCACATTTGAATTTCCGTTTTTTGAATCTCTAAATGTACATTGAGTTTTGAGCTGAACTTTTTCGGAGTTGTAGACATACCTCACATGGATGTTGTCAAATAATTCCGATTTTTTCAAAATGTTTAAATATGATTTTTTCAGAGTTGATCTCACGATCTCACCTAAATGTGAGATCTCATTTCAAAATCCTTGGACATTTGCTGCTTCTTCTAGTACAACATTAACATATATATTTATACCTAGCTTAAATTATTTAGAAATTACGAAAAATTAAAACCATAATATTCATGAATTAAAAATGTCCAAGGATTTTGAATATTTTTCACAAATATCAAAAGCTTTCACGGATTTGAAAAAAATTATCGATTTAAAAAAACTTCATCGATTATGAAAAAAAAGTTCATCGAATTTTAAAAAAGTTCGTTGATTTTGAAATAAAATCATCTATTTTGAAGAAAAGTTCACAAAACATGAAAAAGTTCATCAATTTTGAAGGGAAAATCATAAATTTGAAAAAAGTTTATCGATTTTGAAAATATTTTTACAATTTTGAATAAAAGTTCACGGATTTTAAAAATGTTCATTGCTTTTGAAGAAAAAGTTCATGAACTTTAAAAGGTCCATCTATTCTGAAAAATAACAAATTTTAAAAAGATACTGCATTTAGTAAAATAAAATACAAACAAAAAAAGAAAAGAAAAGTTCATAGATTAGAAACAAAGTTTGTGAATTTGGAAAAAGTTCATGAATTTGGCAATTTTTTTGGAAAAAACTTCATAATTCAAAAAATGTTCACGAATTTGTCAAAATTCATGAATATGAATTTTTTCCATGAAATTAGACAAAGTTTGCGAATTAAGAAAAGAAAAGAAAAAACCTGAAGAAAAACGGCCAGAAAAAGAAAACCAGACTGGGAATGTGGTTCTTTTCAAGCAAAAATTGGGTGATAGTTCGCACTACTAGTAGCTGTCCCAGTTGGTTAGGTCCGCTAGAACGGGGGAGACTTGTGTGAGATCTTATATTAGGTGAGACCTATGAGATCAATTTTTTGGAAAAAAAATGCATGCTGAAATATTCTCAAATTTTTGTAGACACACTTCAATGTTTGATGTACAACCTAGAAAAGTGTCAGCTCCTAATTCAACTTACATTATAGAAAAAAAGACAAAATTGGATGTGAATAGTGTCAGCGTACTATTAGCCCAAAGCACTCACTATTCAGATTTGAATTTCCGTTTTTGAATCTCTAAATGTACATTGAGTTTTGAGCTGAACTTTTCGAGTTGTAGATATACCCACATGGATGTTGTCAAATAATTTCAGTTTTTTCAAAGAGCTTAAATATTGTTTTTAGAGGTACAGCGATCGGTTTGCGAATAAGCCTATAACCTCAGATGATTGGACTAATTTAGTGCTGCTTGCGATCGTGTCAGAGTTATTTTATAGATTGCTTATTTCTGAAATGAGTACGCAACTGTTGACTGGTTGCTTATTTGTCTGTAGTTGACAGTTCTGTTATTTTCTTGGGCATGAAATTGACAGAGAAGAAACACTGCTAACAAAGATTTGTGCAGTTCAGTTCTTGGAGGAGCAGTACTGAAAATCTAAGGGCTCTTGCAGTGCATTATACTAATCGGTGGGAGAATAATTGACAAATATGCAGGGCTGTGCACCAAATCATCGAACGGAAAATGTGAAGGCTGGACGGGGGTTACTGTATTTGGGAATTTTCCCAGGATCAAAGTTGGATCCAGTGCAATGAGTTTCTGAGTAGAGTTTCATCGGCCCTCCAACCACATGGAACAAGTAAAAAAGTTACAAAGTTAGGTGAAACATCGTAACAAAAGGATAAAGCTAGTACAAAAAAGAAGCATAAGCTCACATATATATTTACTGAGAAACAAAGGATTCAGAAGAATACATACAACAGTTCTGCTAAATCAGTACGAGGATACAAAGCAAGAGTTGTGCTTATGTGGTTTCCCAAAAAACTTTCCTAAAAGACGATGGCTCCAAAACTAAACTGAAAAACAGTCTACGTACACAAGATGCAATGCTACACACGGAATTTACAAATTACAACGGAGGCACACTTCAGTTTTTCTTCACAGTAAAAAAGAAACCCAAAACTGAAATCGATTTGCAAAGAATGATACACAGGTCAATGGACAAGAAAAAGAAGAACAAGAGAAAAGAAGAAGCATGGACGGTTTCATTCATGCACTGTTGCCATGTGTTCCCTCCCAGGTCAATGATGCGGCGGCGGGCTGCGCAGAAGGGACATGCGATGATCGCTCAGCTCATGAGCTCCTTCTCCGCGCGCACAGGGGGCGGCCCGCCGTGGTCGGAGGCCGCGCCCGCGCCGGACGACATCCTGAGGTTCTGCTGCTGGTACACCTGCCGCAGCCTCTCGATCTCCTCCTTGAGCGCCTCCTGATGAGCTGCAGATCAAAACGATTTTGGGTATTCCTCACGAGTCATGCAGGATGGATGGACTTGTGAATTTCTGATTGGGTGGGAAGGAGTACTGACCGTCCTTGAAAAGCTTGTCCTGCGCCAGAGCTGCGATCCGCTGCTTGAGGTGGCTGTTGCCGACGGTGAGGATCGTCCGCTGCTGATCCAGAAATGCCACCCGGGGAGACAGCACGGACACCTCGTTCTGCAGATCAAACCATCGAAACGTCACGTGAGAGTTAGATAGACACCATGAGCTAGCGTACGAGGGCAAGTAATAATTCATTAACCCGAACTGAACATTTTTACAGTTACACGAGAGTCAAATTGGAAGGGGACACTAACTAACTAAACCGATGGCAGTTCACATGCCGCTAGAGTTAATTAGTTTTGACCGATGACTTGTCAGATTAACTCCTGGGTTTGCCCCCAAACATCCTCCCTTTTCTTTTTTTGTGATGTCTCCATGTGCACTCAGCTTGTGACGGAATACACACAGCATAGCATATACCCTTAACGTGCGGCGCATGCAAGTGGGTACAGTAGGGTTGTTAAATGCTACCAGTGCACTAGCGCTCACATCATTGCTTAAGACAATAATCAGATGTGGCACCACTCACTACTAGGTGGGGCCGGCCGGGAGGCGCCTGCATCTGCATGTGCCGTACCACTCACTGGCCGTGTAATTGGAGCGGGAGAGGAGAGGGACCGCCACTCCGTGAGATGCGAGCACGCAGCGCCATGTGCATTTGGATCACGCGAGCCACCCCCGCCAGCCGGCCTTGGTTGGTAGGCACCGTACATCGCTGTGCGTACGCACGAGAGGAGCCTACTGATGATCGATCTCATTCATATCCCACCCCACCACATGGGCCACATGGGTTCTCACCAACATCATTTTGCTACCTTGCGTGCCAGCCAGCCTGCACCATGGATCTAACCCTCTAGTGCACGCGGCGATTGATACGTTTGTGTCATTGTGTGCGCGCGAGCAAAACATCGGTATATGGGTACGTCGTGAGTACAGCAAATTAATGGGTACGTATACATCGGCCTGCCCTGCGAGTGCGAGCGACGTGCACATTTTGTGATACTCCAAAACCACGCAAGGCCGAGTGTGCGCTAGCTCTTGCATGCATGCACGCATGACAAGAGAGTACATGAGCTGCATGCATGCCGAAATTGTGCTCATGGGCGTGTCTACGGAATTTCCTTAGCATTACGTAGCGTACATCTATGATCTACTGCTACTCAGTTTTCTACTCTGCTTTCTTGCAAAGGGGTGTTGGGCGACAAAATTAAAGGTCGGAGGCATGCATGAAGTAGACTGAGTGGCGTACGTGTTGTCAGCTTTTTAAGTATCGCTCCTAGAACTGAGATCCATATATTTCGACTAGCTAACTCTTCACTTTTTTTTGAGACAATTTGGACTAGCTAACTAGAATTGAGTAGCACTAGCTCGCCCTTTATTAAGGCCAGAGTTATGAGTTTTGCACGTACTAGTAGCTCATTAGACTGTTCTTAGCGAAGCAATTACTCCTACTAGCTAGCAGCAGGTGATCAGTACTCCTATATATGTACCTGCAGCGTCGTGACGCACCGCTCGAGCTCGGAGATGTACTGCAGCTTCCTCACCCGAGATCTCTGAGCTGACTGACGATTAGCCAGTATCCTGAGAACACATAATTCGGTCGGTCCATGGATCGAGCTTGATAATCAACACATTAATCAGGGAATCGCATCCATGCATGCATGCATTGGCATTGCGCGCGCACCTCTTGACCCTCTTGGGGTCGCGGATCGTCTCCGTGGACGAGGTCGGCGTGGCTTGCCCCGGCCCCGGCTCCTCCGGGTTAGCATCGTCGTGCTGCCCGTCGTCGTACCGGTCCTTGCCGTGCTTGTCGCCGTCGCTGTCGCTGGTGCCGTTCTCGGACCCCGGGGCCGTCGACCCGCCCTCGTCGGGGAACATGGACGCCAGCTGGTCGTCGTCCAGCCTGTCGAAGTCGCCGGCCCCGCCGCAGCCCCGGCGCCATCTCCACGAAGGCCACCGAGTCGCTCAGCGACCTGCGGTGCGCGCCCCGGCGCGCCGCCGCGAACTCGGCGAACTCGTCCGCCCACACCGCGACGGGCCCGTGGCCGTGGTGCTCCACGCCGGCGCCGGGCCAGTGGTGCGCCCCGGTCGCCGCCGTCGGGATCTTGGGCGGGAGCTGCGCCATTACGCTCGAGGGCGAACCCGGCAATGCGCAACAGCTAGCTAGCCGCTACCTCTCCCTCCTAGCCACGCCAAAGCTAGCTAGCTGCTGAACCAGCGAGTTGCGTAATGCGGTGTGCCGGCGCGCGTAGAGCCTTGTTTTATACTGGCCGAGGCTGGCATGGAGAGTAGCCTTCTTCGGTGCTACACTTGCTTGCGCCTCGTTGCTTGGGTGAGATGGGGGATGGAGATTGATGGGAATTGGAATCGGGGAGTCACATGGGACGAGACTTTTGGAACATGAGGACAGCCTGAGCCAGCTAAGCTTGGCCGGAGGGGTGGTGCGCGCGGGAAGGAAGGAAGGGAGGATGGATGGATCGTCGAAGATGGTGGTGGGGATCAACGGTTTTAAGCGAGGCGGTTTTTAGTAGGTGGGCAGGAATCCCCATCCACGTGCCGCTGTCGATCTATCCACCCGTCCGTCCGTCCGTCCGTCCATGGATCTCATTCTCCCATCATTGCCTCTCAGTAGCTCGCTGCCTGTGCATATATGGCGAGAGCTGCAAGTAGCCGTCGTTGTCGCCTAAAATGGGCCGGATGCCAGCAGCCGCTAGATCTGATCTGCTGCGTGTGCGCTTTGAATTAATGGCCATGCAGCTGCTGATTGCGCTTGCCCTGATTATAACGATTACGAGCGGGAGACGATGGACATTCTTCTCATTAGTTCGTTCATGGCTACTAGTAGTTTCAGACTCCATTAGCATGGCTCGACCGTGTCAGACATGGGAATGGATGGAAAAGAAGAAGCAGGAAAGCGTGTCAGCCTGCTGTCAGGTTGGTTTGCACCGGAAAGCTGCGTGCGCGCGTATCATTTGGTCAGAAAACGGGCATGTTCGCAAATCCTCGGGATCAGAGATCTCACCGCGTCTAATTCTAATTCTTCCATGTTACGCGGGAATCTTCTGTCCTCTCTTTATCACGACACCTTTTACTACCTTCCTCTTTGTTAATACAGTAATATACTGCAAGGAAGTCCAGTGACTTCTTTACAGAAGTAACCTGTGTGAAAACTGAAGGAAGGGTAGATTGGATCGGCGCACCAATCACGGTGGCCTGAGGGGTTTATATATCGTGCGCTAGGGCACACGGCATAACCGGATATACATGAGTTGTTACAGGAGATATACAAATACTAACTACTTCCTAGATCACAACTACATGTTTAACATCCCTCTCAATCTTAACCGTACTAGAAGATTAAGATTGCATCTCACTACTAGGAAAACTCTTACCGATGGCCTGGGTTTCTTGCTATTAGTAGCGGCAGGCAGGCTCTCTTTCTGCTTACTGACTATTTTTTAGCGATGGCGCTTGTTTGGCCAGCTCTGGTATCTAAATCTAGTTGTAGCGCTCTTTCACCCAGCTCATCGATAATTATCTACAGCGTTGAACTAGCCAGCTCTTGTTATGAGTGCTCTTGGTAATCTTTACCCCACACTGCTAACTTTTGTATTTCTTTTTGCGTCTTGGCTCTGTACACAATTAAGCAGATCCACCGTTTATACAATAACATGCATATTCATTGAAAAGCAAGTGAGTCATCGATGAGCCAAAGTTATTAGAAGTCTCGACATGTCTCAAATATCTCATCATCATCAATCATGGTGAATACATGTCTCGAAATAGCGTTACAAGTCATTACAAGTTCTCAATACATGCAACTACATGGTCACATACTCATGTTTCATCATCAATGTAGACTATGATATGACCGCATAGAAGATAAGGCGATCACGATGATCAAAAGCGGTATTATGTAGTAGTTTTTGCGCAGCTGGTTCTTAATCCTGTTGTGCTATGAATCTCAAGTAACTAGCTTCGACTTCCTCTGCTATCAAACCCTTTCGCTTCCATGAGAAGCGAGAGACTTGGGCCGACACTCGGCCACTCATCATACACACGGAACATGCCCTACATACACGGCATACCACTTCCTCGCCATCGTTGATCTATATACATGGAGATGCACATATATATACCATGAAGCGAATTCAACAAAACAGTTATGAAATAGAAGCAACATATATAGTAAACATAGTTAACAAATTTTATCGTGCAAAGTAATTAACTAGGCGGCACCATACATCTAATAGTTTAAATCGTCTTGAGAGATTCGAAGTTTAAATCATGCTAAGTAACAAGTAACTAAGAGACACATTGTTTTTAAGCGATGCACTCTTCCCATCTGTCCATATCCGTAAGGTGCACCCAAGCTTAGTGAAAGGCGTCATGTCCGGCGTTGTAGGGCAATCGGGTTGGACGTCATTCGCGATATTGGACGGTGTAGAACATCCCATTCTCTTTGAGGACATCTTTGATGATGATGGGCGTAATTTCTGTTGGATCCGGTAGAAATCATTTGAAGTCGATTATCCAAGCACGGCTCAAAGGCTTCGACCCATCTCTGGATATGGGTATCGGATGAAGATTTCATGCAAAGTGATTGCACATCCATACATACTCCATCATTAGATGGATGGCGTAGAATCCATCATTCTCACTTCTTGCGGTTCTTTGGATGCATGAAGTCGATCTTGTGGTGAAACAAAGCCCGCCTTATTTGTTTTTTGTGTTGGATGTAGCCACCCGCATCTTGAAGCCCAGCATAGCTCACTCCGAACATACTTTATGTGTGTGTAATCTTTCTTACATATGTTCTTGACGGGTCCAAATATAGGCGTGGGAGTAGCGGGTAAGAACAATGAGAACGGCATGACACCCCATTGCGCAAAATACACGATCAAGTTTAGCCTCCTGCGCATAAAATGCTTGTTGAAATGCCGAAAGGATGTATGTGTTACGTGCTATCCATGGATGACTTACAGGATGATAAGGTAGGAGAATCGTTTCTTTGTCCTTATTGCGACCAAGAATTCTTGATGTCTTGACTCGCATATTGACGGTTGGCCGTTGATTGACAAAAGCCCTCATGCATGTAGTATGGGTCGCGACCGCAAAGACCGGTGACTTGCTCTCTCGACGATGTAGTTCATGTGCAGCGTACTGGTGGACGAGCGTAAAATCGAGTGTCCTCATTTGAAACATCTGGAAGATGTAATCAAACCTCGGGAAGAAGAGTCGGGGCATGTGTGGACATACATCTTGCAAGCCTTCGGCACATGAACCGTATAAAGTGGGTATCTGGATCATCCGAGGCAAGGAGGCTTCTCTCGTCAAGCACATGGTCATGGAGTCTCTGAGATCCCCTTCTATGGCAGCTAGTGCATTCAGGGTACCATTGCCTCTCCGCGACATGGATTAATGGCGCATGTTTCATCGGTACATGGTCGACCTTGGTCGAAGCGGTGGCTGCTAGAACCAACATTGCCGACTTTATTGGATTTTCTTGCCGGTCTCTTCCTCTGCTTCTTCTTGGTGGGTGAGGTGCGGTGGGTCTGTCGACCCTTCTGAGCACCACCCCTAGTGTTGCCGGGCTCAGCATTGGGCGACTCTGGCTAAGTAGTTGAGCTTGGGTGGGCCGGCATCTGAGGCGTGTCTGCGAGGATTGCATGAACAAAGACTTCTTGCACTCCAGGGACATTCCAGCTCTGGTACATGCATCTCATATTCATATGGTCGACTCATTGTTACTTTGTTGTCAAAGGCGGTATTGAAATCTGGTTAGGGTCATCGTCGGCCTCCTCCATGTCATGATCCCTATCATCTTCCATGGGGCGGATGGCATCATCTACCGGTGAGACGGTTGGCCCTTCTTCCTCATGTCTCTCGATCTCGCAAGCGGCCAGATGATGGTTGTACTTGTGTAGGTGGTGTTGTGGTCATACCTTCACGAGGTCTCGTTGGTGTGCTCCGGCCACCTTGACACGAAGAAGATTTTTCGCCTGAGGATCGGCCAATTTTGCATTAGCCAAGCTGCGTCGGGGTCTCGTTATCCTCTCCATCGGTTTGTATCGGATGAGGGAGACCCTCGTGCCGCTTTCACACTCCACAGAGACCCTTAAGGCGTTATCGAGGCATCTGCGGCGGTGAAACAATCGATCCTTAGGCTTCACTATAGTACCCTTCCCACATCCACCAACCCGCTTCATGTTGTAAAGGAGGGTGCACGAGTGAGTCGGCCTACAAAGACATATACGTGTGGTGTCAGAGATCCAAAAAGAACGGCAACTGAAGATTAATTAATTAGTTGAGTTGATGAAGGTGCGACGACGCGTATTTACCGTGAGGGCGTCGAGCTCAGCCAATGTCGATGGCCCGACATTCAAGCCGGAGGCGGAGCTAGGGCTGTTGTGAGAGCTGGGTGGAGGAGCGAGTCTTTGGAGGAGGTGCGGTGCGATTGCCATACTAGGTATGGGTATGGGTGCGGTGTTCATTGAGTTGCTCTGGTGAAGCTGGGCATGGGAAAATCACTTGGTGGCGCATTTGGATTTTGTTGCACCCATGTGACCACTGTTGGAATCAAGCTTGTAAAGGCAGCCACCATATCAGATCTCTGGGCAGCGATTATCTCAACTTTGGTCTCAGCTTTTGCTTTCTCCATCGCCACGCCACCTTCTCGTCGATAGTCACTTGGTGAACTTCTTTCTCGTCTTTTGGCCTCGGGGTCCTCGCTATAATAGTACTTCCAAGTGGCCCCATCCCGGCGCCATGCACCGTCCATATTGGCGGCGGTCGGCGGGTGTCCCATCATTATGTTCATGGCCTGGTTGAAAGGAGTGTCCCACTTGTACTTCACCGACGACTGAGTCGACTGAGTCGACGACTCGCTCTCGGCCGTAAGCTTGTGTTGCTCTCTCTGCAAAAATGGACTGTGAATCATTTATGAATATGACTAGAATGTAGTAGACTTCGTTGATCAGAACCTAATATGTAAGGTGGTAAAAGGATAATTACCAGTAATCTCATGAATTTCCTAGTCGGCCCGTTGGTGAAAAAATCTTTTCTTGGGGTTCCACGAGAATCGGGCCTGATGAAGTCGTGCTCTGCTGGTCGGTGAACTCAGCCAATGGGTGCAGGATCCCGACATTCATGTTCTCGTCCTCCTTATCCCACACGGGCCTCTTTCGGTGTAACCAAGACTTCAAGGCGGTGGTTCCCCATGTTCTTTACTGCAGTGCTTGCCTCTCTCCGACTGGCCTTGGCAGCTTCTTCATTGCAAGTCTCCTTGAACTTTTCAAAGTCCTCTATCGTAATTTTGGATTATCGCAACAATCTCGGCGTAGGTTTCATGGTATACTTGAATCGCCTTTTTCACCCTAGTTTTCCAAGTGCTCAATGCGTTCTTGAACTTCCCTATGGCTTTGTTGTTGATTTTTTCATGGCATCATCATCCCATGGGTTGACTTCGTCATTCGGCCAGGGAACGAGAATCTTCGTGCAACCTAGTTAGAAGCAGCTTCTTCAACTGTTCATTCTTCCGTATTTTTGTGGTGTTGATGTTAGCGGTATCCGTAGGATGCATGCTAGTTGGTTGCCGTAACACGCTGCCACTTCTTGCGGCTCTATTGGCTCGAACTTGCGGGTGCACCACCGTGACCACCAGTCTTCCGGTGCTTGAGCTATTTGGGCGTCGTGTCCTCTTTTCCTTCTTTCCCTCACTGGCTTGGGAGGTCCCACCTTCCGTGTTATATTTAGGAACATCATCAGCGCCAGTCTCAGTGCCGGTGTCGTTGGTGGCATCAGTGTCGGCACCGGCACCACCACCGTCGTCATCCGTCATGACAAGGCAGTCCGGGCACCCAGCTTCCTGTGTCTCCTGATCCGCCAGAAAGTCAAGGTAGGCGTGTGCTCGACCTAATTGGGACTGAGAACCTCCAGCCTCATCGGTGTCAGTCATGTTTCCTAGGGTTCAATGTCGTAGTCGTTTAATTATCGAGCTTTATACAATAAAGTGAATAATGACAAAAAAGTGACCTTTGTTTTGCGAAATGTCGTTTCATTCCGTTGCAACAAATCTCAAGCGATCGATATGTCCAACTTTCTAGCACAAGTCATGCCGAAATTCATGGAAAATTTGCGCATGACCTTCTAGAAAGTGCACTATAAGCGCTGAAAATTGCGGAATGGAAATGAATCAACATTTCGGTAAAACATAGGTCACTGTAATCGTTTCCTGCAAATGACAATAAGCACTATGTCTTTGAAGTGATGTGTGTCATCACATGCATGTCAAGTGGATTCACATTACCGAGGTGTGCAACAATGATCAAGTCTCACAACATCAAGTGCACTTTAGTTTAGGCACAGAAGAAAACTCATTACATCTCCACATGGCTAGGCAAAGAACAAAAGCGATGACTAAGAAGGCAGCGTGCCTCTGTTTGATGCAAGTTAAGATTTAGAAATGTATCATTTTCCATTGTATATGTTCACTTTTTTGCCTCATGAACTACAAATGGACATCAACTACAAATTTAAAAACTTCAAATGGACAGCAACATAATCTAACAAATGCTCTTGTGGGAGAGACCAAATTTACTCTATCAGACAAACTAAACACTCATTTTCATTTACTCTAGCAACAAAATAAAAAAACATATTAACAGCATTCTAACAATAGGCATTTTAACAGCAAGCATTTGAACAACATGCATTTTAACAAAAAGCATTTGAACACTCTAACAATAGGCATTTTAGCATTTGAACACTCTATGGCAGCAAGTGTGGACTATGGCAGCAAGTGTGAACTATCGACAAGTCGGAGAGGAAGGAAGAGGACGGGGGCCATCTGGAGCGGGAGGGTCGGTGGCGGCGTGCTGGTCGGTGGTGGCGTCGGGGTCACCTTGTTGATCTGCGAGACCAAATTTTGTCAGAGAGAGAGAGAGCCGAGTGAGGGTGGAGAGGAAGGAAGAGGGGTCGGGGGCCATCTGGGAGGCGGGAGGGTCGTGGCGGTGTCGAGGTCGGCGGCGGTGGCGGGAGGGTCCTTATCCTCCTTGTCGATCTGCAAAACCAAATTTGGTCGGAGAGAGAGAGAGCAGCGTGAGTGGGAGGAGCCGGGCCGGGTGCACCTAGGCGGGGCAGCATGGGGAGGGAGCGTCGGCAGTGGGTAGTCAGGGCGGCACCAGGCGTGGGCGAGTCTGAGAAGGGGATCGAGTGAGAGAGTGAGTGAGAGAGAGAGAGGAAAGAGATGGGTGCAGTGGCTTTGTATACGCAAATTAGCTATAGCGCGTCTCGGCAAAACGCGTTATAGCTAACTTAGCTATAGCGCCGGTCTAGCAAAAAAGCGCTACTGCTAGCGTTTTCTTTTTCTTTTTTTCTTTTCTTTTTCTTAGCTATAGCTGCCAGGCAAAAGCAGCTACTGCTAACTTTTCTTTTCTTTTTTCTTTTTCATTTTCTTAGCTATAAGCTTCTGCAAAAAGCATTACTACTAACTTTTTCTTTTTATTTTTTCTTTTTATTTTTCTTTTCATATTCCACAAACTTCCTTCTTTTTATTTTATTTTTATTCTCTTTTACTTTTATTATTCTTTTTCTTTTTCATTTTCTTTTTCTTTTCTTGTTCTTTTCATATTCCACAAACTTCCTTCTTTTTATTTTATTTTTATTTCTCTTTTTACTTTTATTATTCTTTTCTTTTCATTTTTCTTGTTCTTTTCATATTCCACAAACTCGGGGTTTAATTTGAGTGCATCGTTTGAGCAATACCACTGTTATCCTCCGGATAATAATTAGTACTCCTCCGTTCGAAATAATTGTCTTTCTAGAGATTTCAACAAATAACTACATACGAACAAAATGGTGAATCTACACTCTAAAACATGTCTACATACATCCGTATGTTGTAGTCCATTGAGATGGCTAGAAAGAAAATTATTTGGAGCGGAGGAGTATAATATATATCTTACATCATTTGACCGCTATCGGTGGTATACAAAATAGCTGAACACGTACACAAACTTTGGGATTAGTTTGTCGACTTGGGCGGCAACGGCGCTTGATGATCTTCTTCCCTCTTTTGTTCGTTGTCGAATAATTGAGCCCATGGTCATGACTTTTCCTTCTCCGGGGATTACGATCTTTTGTAGGTAATGTAGTCTTCATTCTTCTTTTGACATATGTTTGTCGTCATCATCATCATCTTTCCTCATCGGATCACCGTCTTGGTCATAGTCTTCCTCGTTGGCGACTCCATCCATTCGGCGATGATCCTTTTGCTTCTCCTCACGACAACATGGCTAGGATTGATCGGATCAGTTATGAAGAAACATTGTGTCACGTGTTTAGCGTGTAACCATGGCTCATTTTTGGCGATGGCGTTGGCGATACCGCTATCATCGAGTCGGGTATACACATGGTAGTGAAATGTCGGTTTCCTCGTGTACATTTAGCCCATCGACCACGGAACATCGTCGCTCTATGCAATCCGAGTAGTTAAGCTCCCATATCTCTTGACCCTTCGTAATATCTTTCAATTACATTCCGGTCATGGCTTCCATCGTCACCCCGAGTTTTGGTCATCATTGTTTATATCTTTCTCCTCCGTGTAGAGCGTGTATCCGTTGATATCGTATGCTTGATAAGTCGCGAGGTTAGTCGAGGGCCATGTGCTAAGGCGTATATGAGTGTTCCATTCGGACAACCCTCTTCCGGGATTAGCGAACTCGCTCTTTGAACCAACGCAAGAAAGTGGAGTTGTGCTCTCTAATAACTTCAGATCGTCCTGCACCCCACGGTCACGGTACTTCTTTCGATGGTCTCTTTGTGCGGTGTCACGAAATCTTCTAGCACATCTAGGTGTTGTAGCACTACTAAGTTTGCCTGTCAAAGGTCGTTTTGTCGGCCGGCGTAACACATTCACATCCCTATGACCGTTGGTGTGACCTTAGCCTTGAGCCTTCCACGTGCTTGTTGGCGGCAAACCAACAATAGGGTCTTTGGTCAGATAACTCTCACGAAAGAGATGCACTCTTTGGTCGAGATATCCCGGCTATGCTTCCATCTGGGACGAGACATGTTACGAAGCGAATCCTTTGATGACCCCATTCATCTTCTCGAATGGCATCATGCTATGCACGAATATCGACCCTAGGTCGATGATGTTGTCCATGATGTGGACACATAGATGCACCATGACATCAAAAAGCGCGTAGGAAGTACATCTCTAGCTCATTTAGTATGACAACGATCTCTTCACGTAGCCTATGGAGTTGCTTCACACTGATCGACTTTGAGAGATAGCATCAAAAAAGTGGCATAGGTCGATGGCGTCTCACGCACATGTGTGTCCATAATCCCTCTAATTGCACAGGGAGTAACTACGTCATCATCACATGACAGTCGTGAGACTTCATCCCACTGAACCTTTTTTTCTTAGTGTCCAAATATCTGCTTATCTTCCCACAGTATCCGGAACTAACTTTGATTCCGGCAAGGCACTTGAACAATTGATCGACCTCCTTCGGATCTAAGGTGAAGCAAGAGGGGGGGCAATATCATTCTTCCTTCTTGTTTACTTTTTTTTCCCTATCTTCCGTCTCCGTCTTTGTCTCGGTCTCCTCCGACGACCTTTTACGGGGCATTTGGAGATCTTTCCTGATTTTCAAAAATTCCAAGTCTTTTCTTGCGTTCGGCCCATCCTTGGTCCTCTCCGGCATGTTCATCAATGTTCCAAGAAAACTCTCAAGGATATTTTTTGTGATATGCATTTGATCAAGGCTATGAGGCGTGTCGAGTATCTTGCCATATTCAAGTCCCGAAAAGCAGATCTCGTCTTCCATATCTTGAGGGGCTCCGCGCCTTTTTCTTCGTCTCTCTGGCGAGGGCACTCTTCCAGTTCTTCAATAGCTCATATATTTCTGCACCTCTACGCTTATGTGTACCATTGAATAGATCTCCATGCTTTCTCCATGGGTCATCCTTCTCGAGCCATCTTCGATGCCTCATGTACCACGATTTTCAAAGGCCCACCATCTTTCGATAGCTCTGAGAAGTTGTATCATCCATGCACCTCGTGCATCCGCAATATCCGTGGCACACGGCGGAGAATAGCCGAATGTCGAGACAGTCCTGCCTTGTCATGATCAGCTGACTCTCATGTAGAAATACTCTCCTTTGCTTGCATCCCATGTCTTGGCGGTGTTGTCCATAAGGATCTAACTCCTCTTTCGATAACCGAGATACTGATTTATACCATTTCCGGTTGTCTCGGCCCTTGAATAAGCATAGCCATGTGTATGTCTTTTTCCTTCATGCACAACCGGGGAGGTTGTACATCCATACAAACACGGGTCATGTGCTATGATTGGTGTTACGGTTGCCAAATGAATTCATGCCATCACTACTAGCACCAAGCACGATGTTCCTTGGATCATTTGCGAAAAATTGAAATTCAGCATTTAATGCTCTCCAGCAGCTAGCATCGTGAGGTGTCTCAGCTTTGGTTCATCTCCGTCATCGGCTTCACCCTCTGCGATGCGTGCATAAGCTTTGCTTCCTTAGTGTCGGTGTCAAACCGGCGGATCTCGAGTAGGGGTCCCGAACTGTGCATCTAGGCGGATGGTAACGAGGAGACAAGGGACACGATGTTTTACCCGGTTAAGGCCCTCTCGATGGAGGTAAAACCCTACTCCTGCTTGATTAATATTGATGATATGGGTAGTACAAGAGTAGATCTACCACGAGATCGAGAGAGGCTAAACCCTAGAAGCTAGCCTATGGTATGATTGTTTTTTGTCCTCTGGACTAAAACCCTCCGGTTTATATAGGCACCAAAGAGGTTAGGGTTACACGAGTCGGTTACAATGGTAGGAGATCTACATATCCAGTATCGCCAAGCTTGCCTTCCACGCCAAGGAAAGTCCCATCGGACACGGGCGAAGTCTTCAATGTTGTATCTTCATAGTCGAGTCAACCAAAGGCTATAGTCCGGCCATCCGGACACCCCGATCGAGGACTCCTCGGTAGCCCGAACCGAGGCTTCAATGACGAGCGAGTCCGGCGCATATTGTCTTCGGCATTGCAAGGCGGGTTCCTCCTCCGAATACTTCATAGGAGATTTTGAACACAAGGATAGTGTCCGGCTCTGCAAAATAAGTTCCACATACCACAGTAGAGAGAATAGTATTTACACAAATTCAATCTGGCGGCGTATTCACGGCGTGACATCACACCAGCCAAGCCTTTATTCGAATCGTTTTACCGTCCCACCTCGGTAGCGTTTAGCGGGCGGTTTCCTTAGCACGTCTTGTCAAAGCGGATCGTGTCCCCTTATTCGGATTCTCATTAATCGGCGTGGTTAACCCTGATGCGTGCCCGTTGGCACATCTCCTCTATCGAAGCGAGTCCCGAGCGGTCACGGAGAAGGCTCTTGGTATTCAACCTCTTTATAAAGAGACCAAGGCTCCACTCCTTTCTTTCAATCTCAATCGAATCCGCCTGCCTCAAGTTCCAACACCCAAAGCTCCAGATTCAGCGCTGGACCTTGACGATGTCCAGCTCCGGCGCAAGGCGGTGGATGCCTTCCTCCGTTCACGGAAGAAGGCGTGCTAAAGCTAAGAGATGCGGTATCTAACGGCGAAATTTCGATAGGCTGCCTGCCCAAGGAAGGTTATTCCACTCCCAAGCTGGCAGCGTAGTGTTCGCGTCTCACTTTCTTCGGGGGCTAGGCTTCCCGACGGACCCCTTCGTGAGGGGGCTCATGTTTTACTATGGGCTGGAATTTCACGACTTGGATCCGGAGTCCATCCTCCACATCTCATCACTCATTATCGTATGCGAAGCCTTCCTCCACATTACTCCTCACTTCGGATTGTGGCTCAAGACATTCAAAGTGGAGCCGAAGATGATCAAGGGGCAACTGGCAGAGTGCGGAGGGGTTGTTATAAGCAAGAATGCTGATGCTCCATGGCCCGAGGGCTCTTTTCAAGAGGAGCTTAGCCTATGGAAACAAGAGTGGTTTTATATCACAGCTCCCAGGGGCACCAAATGGGTGGCGCCACTTGCCTTTCGCTCGGGTCCTCCACCACGGCTGGAGTCATGGGTCAATAAAGGACTTGACTGGGGGCCATCCAAGGACGTGCCCTTGTTGCAGGGCCGCGTTCAAGACCTCCTAGAGAGAGATCACTTTGGTCGTAGTAGCGCAGGTCATGCTGATTCGTTGCATCCTGCCACAAGCGTCACCCCTCCTGTGGGAATTTAACCGGAGGGACCACAAGCTCTCCAACATTTTATGGGCAAGCCGTGGAGATGTATAAGCTTTTCTTGGATCACAAGTGATGTGTCGAGACTTGACCGAGGGCGCATTACGAGCTGTCGCCGGATACTCAAGTAAGTAGCCTACATGCGGACACGCTATCCCATATTTTTCATGAATTTTCCCTCAAAAGAGCTATTCCTTGAGCAGAGTGGATAAGCGAAAGCAAAGTTAATCAGTGTCGGCCCCCTCCACGAGACCACGCGGATCCGTGTTAACCAGGATCGCCTTGAGAAGAAGGTGAAGGGGAACAAGGAAGCTACCGCCTCATGAAGGTGTCGAGAAAGGAGGATCGAGAATCCCTCCATCCAAGGGATGAAGAGGACCGCCTCGAAGACCCGGAGACCATGGTCTCAAAGCGGGGAAGAAATCTTCGTCGGAGGGTCCTGCAGAGATGCCTCGGCGCGTTGTGCCCCAAGGGATCATCCCTCCACCGAGCCGTGAGTAAAAGGGGAGTTTTTTAAAAATAAAGGATATCCCGCCTTATTTTTGATGAAGATAACCGAAATTTTACCTTGTAGTTCGGATCTCAGCCCTTCTCAGTGAGCTCATCTTGGGGATCTTCGATCGGGAGATGATAGAGAGCAACGCCTCCCCTGCCGTCACCGTCTTGCGGTAGGCGACCACGAGATGTCGTCGCGGAGGGTTTCTCCGAGTCGCGAGGCGGAAAGGCGTCGTATGTCCCATGTCCGGCCTTCAAAAGGCCATCGGACCAGTCCGGCACCACCGTGTACGGTCGGAGGAGTGAAGGATCTGCTTGGCGGCGTCTATCTCGAAGATCACCGTGTGTTAATGGGTATGGTGATTGAAAGGATTTCATCGGCGAGAGCGGTTTGCATAAAGCCGTCGAAGTTCTTGGTAGGTTTTGAGTACGCAAAATGATGTACCTTTCGACGTTCCGCATATAAAATCATGCCTGTAGATAGTAGCCCTCGAGGCTCGGTGTGTTGTCAAAAATGACAGTAGCCGATGATCATAATCCGTATAATATGTCGCCGTCCTATGTAGGTGGCGAAGGGTCGATGGCTAGCGGATGATGGATTGCCGAACTAAAGCGGCAACTTGACATAGTGGATGCCGACATCGCGCTTGTCAACAAGCGACTTGATGAGTCACAAGGTATGCAATTTCTCGCGGACACTGGTAAGGGAGCTTGATGCCCGTGCCTTACAACATGTATGCTTGATGCGGATGGTGCGCTGCCATGGAGAACCTTGGCGAGCTCGCCGAGCCAAGGACAGGCGAAAGAGAGATGCGGCTGCCTTAGGGCGAAGAGCTAAAAGCGAACAGGCTGCCTGCCAAGCAAGAAGGAAATGGCGAGATGGCCGTGAAGTTGAAGAATCTGCCGACCGCTGCAAGCTTCTTGAAAAAAGACCGAAGCGGTACAAGAGGACTGAAGAAGGCCACTACCAAGGCAAAGGATGCTCGCTCGCGATGAGAGCTATGAAGGAGGAGCGTCGGCGGAGATATCGCGCGAAAGCCCTTTCGCTGCGGAGGAGATTCATGGATCCTAAATATGCCAGTTGGACGGTTTGTAGGTGCGGAGGATGCTTATCTGGACTTAGCGGCAAGTCGCAGCGGATCTTGACGAACCTACCGAGATCAAAGGATCGAAATGGAAAAGGTTTTTGGTGTGATTCCATGATCGGGCGCCCACTTCCATTAACCGATCGCTTGGCGAATGGGCGGCTGAATAGGTTATCGGACTTGCCATGAAGGATGCCGTGAGTCTTTTGTGGCGAAGGCCGGAGAAGAAATTATTTTGGCTTGGTGCAGCGGTTCCTTGGTGTGGTCTCGCATATCAATGCAAGAGGTGCATAGAACCGCGGATGGCTCTTGCCGTGTCAAGACATCTTTGGCGGAGATGAAGGCCACCGATGTTGCATCCCAAGATTGGACGAAGCGGGTACTGTCGAGCACTATTTTAGGAAGTCCTGCGAGGCGCTTCGTTTAATAGAGGCCTTGATGCCGGATATTATATTGAATAACTGAAACAATGTTTCAATGAAATATAAAACCTTTTTATACTTGTGCCTTCAAGAATTTAAATACCTCTGTATCGGACCGTTAATGTATATGTGTATATAACTTTGAAAGATGGCGGTCTTGACTGACCCCCGCATATAATGCGGTGTGTTACATAAGCGCATTTCACACATTGATCAACGTCTTGGTCCTATGAAGGAGGTGGTATTGCGCGGCAAACTAAGCGGCAGGACTATAATGCTTTATCACTTTCATTTAGCGAGAGGAGTTTAGTGGTTGGGCTACTATATAGCCCTAAAGGCACCGCTTCACCCGAATTGGTAGCGTAAGTGCTGACAAGAAGCGGCCGCCGTCAAAGCGGAGAATCCACAAAATTCGGCGGGTCGTGAGTGGTTGACCAGTCTCACGCTATATATCATGCCGATCCGGTTTCGCTTTCTCTCTTGAGGTGCTCGCTGTGCGGCGAACGAGGCTGTCAATCGCGATAATTCTCCTGGTGCCACCTTAGCCGATAGAAGCGAGCGTAAAGGCAGCAAAACACGAGGCAGGCAGACCCAACATTTGACCAAAAGACATGATTGAACTGATGCATATAAGGCCTAACTTCCGGGGCGCGAACACTCCCTAAAGGTATTCGGTCTTTATAAAAAGCAGGCGAACAAGCGCCCTTAGTAATAAGCCCCTAGTGTCCGGAGTGCGCTACAAAATGCAGCGTGGCCCATGCCAAAATGCCGACCAGCCTCCTCGGTTATAGCAAGAAACCGAGGGGATGTGTATCAACAAAGAGGCGGTAAAGGTTTACAGGGTGTTAATCTGAAAAGAATCCTTGTCACGGGTCCCTCTTTGCGTACGCTTTGTGTCTCCGTTGTGCCATTATCACAGGCCGGGTGTGTACAGTGTTCATCTGTAAAGAAGAACTTAGTTGAAAAAGATCGTGCAAGAGTATACGTTATATTAAATAAACCAAGTATGATTCAAAAAATAAATAAATTGAGCTTTATTGTTTCTTGTTGTTGTACATCTTGGCGGAGCCCTTATCTTGAGGTGTATCGGCTAAGTAAGCCCTATAATATTCACGCGGACTAAATCTAGCAGTGTCAGAGAATGCAGGCATTTGTTTAGGTGCTTTGATTAGTGAAGCGGTTTAGTGTGTGGCTGTCGGCGATCCACAAAATCTTCAGCTCTCGAGAACACCGATATTTCCTTTAAGGAGATGGTGCCTCGCGGACGGGCATTTTAAGTGTGAGGATGCATAATGCGGTATTGCGTTAAGCGGGTAAGCTTGGCATCGGTAGTGTGGTAGCTACTTGCAAATGGGGCGAGGTGGAAGGTTAACTTTTCATGGCGGAAGTTGTCGGGTGAAATTTGAACACAACTTCTAGCGATAGAGAGCCCGTACAATGGGCATGTGGCTGGCATTACCCTTGAAAGGAAGTGTTGCTATGGCGAATTTTGGTTGGGTCTATCCCCACTTTGCGTATTGTGTCCTGATATAGCAGGTTTAGATCACTGCTGCCGTCCATTAGGACTTGTGTAAATTGGAGTCCGTCGATTATCGGATCTCATATCAAGGTAGTCCATCCTGCATTCTGGATACTTCTAGAGTAATCCTGATGGTCGAAGGTGATTGGTTTCAACAACCAGTGGCGGGACTCCTATGGGATAGGCCGTATGGCGCGTATCTCTATGGCGCCATTCATTTTCCCTTTGTCATGTAAAGTGAGTTTCTTGTTTTGACTTCTTGTGGGAAATTCTTTTGTTTTCTGGTGCTCTGCTTGTGGGGTTCGTCATCGTCCTCGCTTGGTGTGTCGAGCCCCTTGTGTTCGGTGTTGAGTTTGCCGGACTGCTTGAAGACCCAACAATCTCTGTGGGCATGGTTTGCAGGCTTCCCGGGAGTAATGTGGATTTGGCATATCTTGTCCAAGATTTTGTTTAAGTTGGATAGCTCGTCCTTGTTATCCTTAAGGGGCAGTTTTTTATGATTCTGCCGTGAGCTTTTGAATCCGGCGTTGACTGCCGTGCTCTTGGGCTGTTTCCCTTTGTCGCGCTGGTCCTTGCTTTGCATCGCGGTTTCCGTTTTCATCCGACTTGGATGTACTTGGGTCTTGGTACTATATCTTGCCAGCCAACTACCCTCTCAGCAAAAGCGGGTCATGAGGCTTCTTAATCGGCCATTGTTCTTGGCTTTTCTTGGCGAGGTGTCTGGCGAGCCATTCGTCTCGGACGTTGTGTTTGAAAGCTACTAAGGCTTGGCGTCCGGACGATCGACTATTTGGTTCTTTTTAGTAAGGAATCTGTTCGAATTTTGGGTTGACTCTCCGGGTTGTTGAGTTATGTGACTTAAATCGTCGCATCCGGAGGTCGGACATAGGTCCCTTGAAATTTGCCGGCGTCCTCGAGCTCTTCCCAACTTCAATGGTGTTTTGGGAGGCTTTTGAGCCAATGCGGGCTGGCCCTTTGAGCTTGAGGGTAAGTATTTATGGCGTGGAGGTCATCTCCTCTAGCCATGTGTATGTGGAGGATGTATTCCTCGATCCGACTCGAGGTTTGTTGTTACATCATATGCCTCTATGTTTACGGGTTTGAATCGCTGGAAATTCATAATCGAGAACCTCATCGGTGAAACATAGGGGTGTCGGCACCCTATATTTAGGTGTACCGTAATATTCGGATACTTGATGTGTTGCATTGCTTACTAGAGCTTGCTTTCTTGGCTTGTAGATAGATCTAATGGGCCATCTTTTTGATGCAAATCCGTGTTGGATCGCGTGCGGCTTGTGTCTTGGCGCCGTTTCGTTATGTTTGCCATGGGGTCATCTATCCAACCGGGTGGTCTCCTTGTTCTTTGATTGCGGGGGCTCTACGGCCTCCTCGTCAAATTCGGGCAGTAGTTTTCACTTCGGGTAGCTCTTTGTTCGGCGACTATCGCCGTATTTGTCTGTGGTGTTGAGTACTTTGCTCCATCGATTCTGAGCGCATCTTCCGTTGTTTTGAGCTTCCGCTTCTACTTTTTCGAGCTCTGCGATGGCGGCGAGCCTTTTGTGGAGGTTCTTACGCTCCGGCAACTTGTCCGGCGTGAGATCGCGGTATTATCTTCGCTGGGACGGATTGTTTATCGAGTTGTCTGTTCGGACGGTTGCTTGATAGCATGTTAAATCGTCACGGTTCGCCTACGCTATGGCTGGAGTCGTATGGCTCTTTGTCTTTGTCGGCGGGACTTTGGCGGCGCTTACGTCGCCGTTTTGCTCTTTTGAGGAATGATCCCTCATGACGTCTGTTGTTCCTCGTCGTCGCTTCCTTTAGGTGTGTCCACCATGTATACATCGTGAGATGAGGTGGCTGTCGATGCCCTATAGGTCTTGGTTCATGTTTGTCTCCTACATACGTCCATACCGTCGATGTCTTGATCAAAGTCGAGCACGTCGTTTAAACTTTCGGCGGTGGCTCTGAAGTGGGTGGTGGGTGGGAGTCGAATTTCTTCGTCGCATCCCAACCTTGCGACTATAGTCCGGCCAGGGACTCTCCGATAAAAGAGAGACTTTAGTGAATTCAGGATGTCGGCAAAGGCGAGTCTTTGAAAGATGTCCTGATGGTGATCTCCATGATCGGCGTAATCGGATTCGATTAGCAAGAACCGGAAGGTTTGGAGTCGGAGAGAGTCCGGCACCTTGAGTCCGAGCCGCAAAGGGCAGGGTTGGTGTTCGGCTCAATCGCCGTAGAATTGCAGCCCCAGCGAGTCCACCACCGTCCTCGTCGGCGGATCGGCTCCAGCTAAGGGTTGGGCGGACACTTGCGCCTCGAGGCACTATCCGTGGCGAGCTAGATCATGCCCATCGCGGCGTCTGCGGCGCTTGGCTGTAGCTCGGACCCGTCGAAGATCAAGTCTCCGCGGACGTCGGCCGTCTGATTCAAACTACCGTCGACTGATGGCGGGCGTAACTTTCAATCTGCTCCATATGGCCAGCGAATTGGCCCTGATGCAAAGCCGCCGAATCTGAAGATCTGTCCGGGAGAAGTCTCACCCTGGACGCGTCGTTGTTGATGATCGAGGAGCCATCGGGCCTAAAGATGCGACACATAGGAACTCTCAATGAAAGCACCAATGTCGGTGTCAAAACCGGCGGATCTTGGGTAGGGGTCCCGACTGTGCGTCTAGGCGGATGGTAACAGGAGACAAGGGACACGATGGTTTTACCGGTTCGAGGCCCTCTCGATGGAGGTAAAACCCTACTCTGCTTGATTAATATTGATGATATGGGTAGTACAAGAGTAGATCTACCACGAGATCGAGAGGCTAAACCCTAGAAGCTAGCCTATGGTATGATTGTTTTTAGTCCCTCGGACTAAAACCCTCCGGTTTATATAGGCACCGAAGAGGGTTAGGGTTACCGAGTCGGTTACAATGGTAGGAGATCTACATATCCGTGTCGAAGCTTGCCTTCGAGCCAAGAAAAGTCCCATCCGGACACGGAGAAGTCTTCAATCTTGTATCTTCATAGTCCATGAGTCCGGCCAAAGGCTATAGTCCGGCCATCCGGACACCCCGATCGAGACTCCCTCACTTAGGATCTACAAAATACTTACAGACAGCGGAGTGATCGGAAAGTACCATACAACTTTGTGGAGCTTTCTTTCCGGCCTTTTTATATCGTGAAGCATTGCACTTTGGACCTATGGTTTTTCCATGCTCGTTCCAATATATGATGCAATCATTGATGCATGCATGATATCTAATATGTGGCGAGATCAAGAGGGCACACGATTTTCTTTGCCTCCGACACTAGTAGGACCACGGGCTTCCAGGGAAGAACCTTCTTTAGGTACTTGAAGCTCATCAAGCTTGTATCTGTCCATTTGCTTTTGCCTTCATCTTTAGAAGTTATAGTGTGAAACTCAAGCGGGTCACCTCGGGATTATTGCAACCATCATACAAAGGAGTCATCGAGTCTACCTCCGATTCGCTAGTTTGGCCTCCTATCTAGAAGCAGCTCTATCGCTAGTCGTCTTCTTGCGAAGCAGGTCTCGAATATCGTGTCCCATGGCTAAACTTAATGGCAGCGAAGGCGGTGGCGTGTCGCGTCTTCTCCGCCTTGAACGCCTCTTGCCATCGACATTTCGAGGCCGTCTTCCTCTTGGGCACATAATCGGTCATCTCTTAGTCGGTGGCCCCATGTCGTTATTCCCGCCCGTCGGCGTCCTCATCATCATCATCATCATCATCATCTTCACTTTTCCACGAGTATGGCCATGCATGAGCAGGTGCGCCTTGAATTTACCACCCTTAAAGGGTCGAGCGACTCTTCCTTTGCATTTTCGACGACATAAACATCCTCAATCTTTTTCATACATGTCATCCATGCGGATTGCGTATCTTTCCACCATCCTTCCATTGACCTTCATGATCACTGGCGGGCAAATATTATAACCACGTATATATGCATGCATGGATCAAATTCACACAAAATTCGGCATGACCTTCCCTAAACATAGGACATATTGAGTTTGCATGCCGAAATTCACAAGCGGAATTGAATCGA
>JAHHZJ010007113.1:0-13290 GCA_021437245.1 Aegilops speltoides | reverse complement strand
CATCCCATCATTTATTCACCGACACAAGTTATTTGCCAAAGTTTTTTCCCTTTGATGCACGATGGCTTGAGAGATTGTATCCACCAATCAAAGTGCCTTCATAGCGGCTCCAGCCTCAGTGACAAATTCTTGTTGGTCCAAATTGATGGCGTAGGCAACACAACCTCAAGTCTCCTCGTGTTCTTCTCAAGGTGGACATTGCGCTGCATTCGACTCCGGTCATGGTCCTTTTCTACTTGAGACCTTCGCACATTGGTTTCGGTCATCATTGGTGGAATGGGTCTCCATCCGCATCTCCACGGCTTCCATGCTTGTTTTGATCAACGGGCCCCGGATACCGAATTGCCACGCCACGACTTCAGATCGTTGGGGAACGAGTAATTTCAAAAAATTCCTACGCACACGCAAGATCATGGTGATGGTATAGCACCGAGAGGGAGAGTGTTCGCCCATGTACCTCGTAGACCGTAAGCGAAGCGCTATCACAATGCGGTTGATGTAGTCAGACGCCGCGATCCGACCGATCCAAGCACCGAACGACGGAGCCTCCGAGTTCAAGACACGCTCACCTGATGACGATCTCCCGCCTCCGATCCAGCCGAGCCCGGAGATGAGTTCCACAAGACGACGGCGCAGGACGATGATAATGTTCTATCGGCGCAGGCTTCGCTAAACTCCGCGACGATATGACCGAGGTGGAATATGGTGGAAGGGGCACCGACACGGCTAAGGAACGATCCGAGATCAACTTGTGTGTCTATGGGGTGCCCTGCCTCAGATATAAAGGAGAGGGAGGAGGCCGCCCTAAGGGGAGAGGCGCGGCCAGGAGGGGGGAACCTACCTGGTAGGTTTCTCCTTCCTAATCCAAGGAGTGAAGGAAGGATAGGAGAGGAAGGTAAGGGGCGAGCTCTTCCTTGTCCTATTCGACTCAGGGTGCCACCACCGGCCGCCTCTTTCTCCAATATGGGCCCATCAAGGCCCATTGGGGTCCTGGGTGAATCTCCATCGCTCAAAACTCCTAATTCCTTCTTGTCCTAATATAGTCTTCCAATATATCAATCTTTATGTCTCGACCATTTCGAGACTCGCCATGTTTGCGGATCACATCCGGATCTCAACAAACTTTCGCACATCAAAACTTATAAACTCATAATAAAACTCACATCGGGACCTTAGCGCATGGATCTTTCATTGGTCGTTCGAACTATGTAGACATGACCTAAAACCATTCATCGGTCAATAACCAATAATGGGACCGGATGCCCATATTGGTTCCTACATATTCTAACTTAAGATCTTTATCGGTCAAACGCATAACAACATACGTTGTTCCCTTTGTCATCCAGATAATATCATACCTCGAGATTTGATCGCTTGCATCCAATACCTAGTTCAATCTGCTACGCACGCAAGTCTCTTTACTCGCTCCGTAATACATCATCTCATAACTAACTCATTAGTTACATGTTTGCAAGGCTTAGGTGGATGAGTATTACCGAGAGGGCCTGCAGATACCTCTCGACATAATCGGAGGACAAATCCTAATCTCTAATTATGCCAACCCAACATGTACCTCTCTAAACACCGTCAGAGCACCTTTTTATAATCACCCAGCTACAAGCAGGACGTTTGGTAGCACACAAAAGTGTTCTTCCGGTAAACGGAGTTGCACAACTCATAGTTGCGGTGAACTTTGTATAAGTCATGAAGAAAGCAATAGCAGATACTAAACGCATCAAGTGCTAGGCTACTGTAATGGGTCATGTCAATCACATCATTCTTCTAATGATGTGGATCCCACTAATCAAATGACAACACATGTCTATGGTTAGAAACATAACCATCTTTTGATTAATGAGCTAGTCTAGCAGAGGCATACTAGTGACTCATAGTTTTGTCTATGTATTCACACATGTATCATGTTTCCGTTGCCATCACAATTCTAGCATGAATAATAAACATTTATCAATGATATGAGGAAATAAATAATAACTTTTATTATTGCCTCTAGGCATATTTCCTTCGCCTCCCACTTGCACTAGAGTCAATAATCTAGATTACATAGTAATGATTCTAACACCCATGGAGTCTTTGTGCCGATCATGTATTTGCTCGTGAGAGAGGCTTAGTCAATGGTCTGTTAACATTCATCCGTATGTATCTTGCAAATCTCTATGTCTCCCCACTTGACTTGTCCCCCATGGAATTGAAGGCCTCTTTGATGTGCTTATCCTCTCTGTGAAATCTGATTCCTTGCCAAAGCAATTGCACTTAAGATTGTCCATAGATCTTCATTGGCTGTCCGGCGCACTAGGTATGACACCTAGATCGGAAATGAACCCCTTCATCCGCATTCCTTCATTTGCATCGTATGCCGTAATTCGCTTTCACATGTAGATCCCGCCACGACGCTTGTTTAGAATCACTAACTTCATGCCTCCAATCAGTAATAAACACGATCCTGCTCTGCATTTAGAATCGTCCGATCGCTGTCAAAGCTTGCATCGATGTAACTACCTACACTAGCCTTTTGTCACCCATATACAGAAACATATCTCTAGTCCTTTTCGTATTTCGTGATGTTCTGGATCACGGCCCGATCCACTCGATTACTTTTGGTACTCTTCCAGCTTATTATTGCAAGTATACATCAGGTCCGGGTACACAATATTGTACATATGATTGTTTTGGCAAGGCTATAGGAATATTTTCATTTTCTATCTTCTCATGCGGTCGGCATTGAGTTTGACTCAACTTCACACCTTGTAGCATGTGCAAGAATCCTTTCTTCTCGATCCATTTTGAACATTTTCAAAATTTTGTCAAGGTATGTGCTTTGTGAAAGTCCTATTAAGCCGCCTTGATCTATCTCTATAGATCTTGATGCCCAATATGTGCAGTGTTCACCGAGGTCTTTCATTGAAAACTTTTATTCAAGTATTCCTTTATGCTATCCAAAATTCTATATCATTTCCAATTAATAATATGTCATCTACATATAAAACTAGAAATGCCAGCTCCCACTCACTTTCTTGTAAATACAAAGCTTCTCCAAAGTCTCGATAAAACCATATGCTTTGATCACACTATCAAAGCGCTTATTCCAACTCCGAGATGCTTGCACCCATAAATGGAACGCTGGAGCTTGCACACTTTGTTAGCACCTTTGATCAACAAAACCTTCCACGCATCATATACAACTCTTCTTCTAGAAATCCATTCAAGAATGCAGCCTTGACATCCATTTGCCAAATTTCATAATCATGAAATGCAGCAATAGCCAACATGATTCGTATGCATTTAAGCATCGCACAGAAAGTCTCATCGAGTCAACCCTTGAACTTGTCGAAACCTTCGCAACAAGTCGAGCTTTATAGACAAGAATATTACCATCGTCCATTTCTTCTTAAAGATCCATTTATTCTCAATGGCTTGCCGATCATCGGGCAAGTCAACCAAAGTCCATACTTTGTTTTCATACATGGATCCCATCTCGATTTCATGGCCTCTAGCCATTTTGTGGAATCTGGCTCATCGCTCCTCATAGTTCAGAGGTTCATCATGGTCAAGTAACATTCCTATAGGATTACCGCACCACTCGTGCGGATCTTACCTGCAGACCCACGAGGTTCAGCAGAAACTTGATCCAAGTTTCATGATCAATATCATTAGCTTCCTCACTAATTGGTGTAGTCACAGAACTGTTCTCATGATGAACTACTTCCAATAAGGGAGTAGATATTATCTCATCAAGTTCTACTTTCCTCCCACTCACTCTTCGAGAGAAACTCTTCTAGAAAGGATCCATTCTAGCAACTAATGTCTGCCTTTTGATAGAAGGTGTACCCAATGTGCCTTGGGTATCCTATGAAGACACATTTTCGATTGGGTCGAGCTTATCCGTTGAAGTTTTTCACATAAGCATCGCAGCCCCAAACTTTAAGAAACGCACAACTTTGGTTTCTTGCCAAACCACACTCATAAGGCGCCGCCTCAATGGATTTTGATGGTGCCCATTTAACGTGAATGCGCCGCTTCTAAAGCATAACCCCAAAACGATAGCTAATCGGTAAGAGACATCATAGATCGCATCATATCAAGTAAAGTACGACATTTACGCTCGACACACCATTCTGTGGTGTGTTCCAGGGCGGAGTAAACTATTCCGCATTGTTTCAAAAAACCAAACTCAGAACTCAAATATTCTCCTCCACGATCGATCGAGAAACTTTATTTTCTTGTTACGATGATTTTCTACTTCACCTGAAATTTTTGAACTTTTCAAATGTTTCGCACTTGTGCTTCATTAAGTAGATATACCCATATCCGCCAAATCATCCGTGAAGGTGAGAAAATAACGATATCCGCCACGAGCCTCAATATTCATCTGACCACATACATCTCAGATGTATGATTTCCAACAAATGCTGTTCTCTCCATAGTTCCGAGAACGGGTGCTTTTAGTCATCTGCCCATGAGGCACGGTTCACAAGTACCAAGTGATTCATAATGTGATTCCGTAAGTCCATCAAGATGGAGTTTCTTCATGCGCTTACATCGATATGATCTAAACGGCAAGGCTACAAATAAGTTGCACTATCATTATCAACTCTGATCTTTTGGCTTCAACATTATGAATATGTGTATCACTACTATCGAGATTCAATAAAATAGACCACTCTTCAAGGGTGCATGACCATAAAAGATATTACTCATATAAATAGAACAACCATTATTTTCGATAAATGAATAACCGCCTCGCATCAAACAAGATCCAGATATAATGTTCATGCTCAACGCTGCACCAAATAACAATTATTTAGGGCTAAAACTAATCCCGGTGGTAGATGTAGAGGTAGCATTATCGCGATCACATCGACTTTGGAACCATTTCACGCGATCGTCATCACCTCGCCCTGGCTGCTCGCTTATTCCAGTCCCTGCTTCGAGTTGCAAATATTAGCAATGTAACCAGATCAAATACCCAAAAGCTACTATGAGCTCTAGTTAGGTACACATCAATAACATGTATATCACATATACCTTTGTTCACTTTGCCATCCTTCTTATCCGCCAAATACTTGGGGCAGTTCCGCCCATCGACCACCCGCTGCGAGAAGCACCTGGCCTGTGCTTAGGTCCGACTTGGGTTTCTTCTCTTGAGAGCAACTTGTTTGCCGCTCTTTGAAGTCCCTTCTTCTTCCCTTTGCCCTTTTCTTGAAACTAGTGGTCTTGTTGACCATCAACACTTGATGCCCTTCTGATTTCTACCTCCGCTGCCAAAGATCGCAAGAGAGCTGGAATAGTCTTGTTCATCCCTTGCATATTATAGTTCATCATTGTAGCTTGCGGCAGTGATTGAGAATTCTGTCAATGACACTATCATCGAAGATTAACTCCCGCTTGAATCAAGTGATTATATACCCCTACATTCTCGAGTATGTGTTCACCGATGTAACTATTCTCCTCCATCTTGCAGCTATAGAACTTATTGGAGACTTCATATCTCTCAACCGCATTTGCTTGAAATATTAACTTCAACTCCTGAACATCTCATATGCTCCATGGCATTCAAAACGCCGTTGAAGACCCTTCTAAGCCGTAGCATGGCACACCGAACTATAGAGTAGTCATCAACTTTGCTCGCCAAACGCTCTAACGCCGCCGCAGCATCAAGAAGAGTTCGCACCCAAGGGTGCTTCCAGACATAACTCTTCCAGGCAAGATGAGGATAATCTCGTGTTACGGACCAAATTCATGTAATTGCTACCATCATCTTTCAACTTTGCTTTCAAGGAACGCATTAAAATTCAACAACAACAAAGACGAGCCATCTATCTACAAACAAACATAGACAAGCAAGATTATAAGGTACTAATTCATGATAAATTTAAGTTCAATTAATCATATTACTTAAGAACTCCCACTTAGACATACATCTCTCTAGTCATCTAAGTGATCACGTGATCCAAATCAACTAAACCATAACCGATCACGTGAGATGGAGTAGTTTTCAATGGTGAACATCTATGTTGATCATATCTACTATATGATTCACGCCGACCTTTCGTCTCGTGTTCCGAGGCCATATCTCATATGCTAGGCCTTTAAGTTTAACTCGAGTATTCTCAGGTGCAAACTGGCTTACGTTGTATGGACGAGCTTATCACACCCGATCATCACGTGGTGTCTTAAGACGCATTTAACTTTGGCAATGGTGCATACCGTGGAGAACACTACTTGATAATTTTAGTGAGAGATCATCTTAAATGCTACCACAATCAAAGCAAGATAAGATGCAAAGGATAAACATCACATGCAATCAATATAAGTGATATGATATGGCCATCATCATCTTGTGCTTGTGATTCCATTCAAGCACCATCATGATCACCATCGCCACCGCGACACCTTGATCTCCATCGAGCATCGTTGTCGTTACCATCTATTGCTTTACGACATCATCGCCGCTTAGTGATAAAGTAAAGCAATTACAGTATGCTTGCATTTCATATACAATAAAGACAACCATATGGCTCCCCGCCAATGTCGATAACTTCAGTTATAAAACATGATCATCTCATACAATAAAATATAGCATCACGCCTCGACCATATCACATCACAACATGCCCCAAAAACAAGTTAGACGTCCTCTACTTTGTTGTTGCAAATTTTACGTGGCTGCTACGGGCTTAGCAAGAACCGTCTACTCACGCATCAAAAACCACAACGATAGTTCGTCAAGTTGGTGTTGTTTAACCTTCGCAAGGACGGGCGAGCCACACTCGGTTCAACTAAAGTGAGAGAGACAGACACCCGCCAGCCACCTTAAGCACAAGTGCTCGTGAACGGTGAAACCAGTCCGCGTAAGCGCACGCTGAATGTCGGTCCGGCCGCTTCATCTCACAATACCAACCAAAGTATGATATGTCGGTAAGCAAGATGACTTGTATCGCCCACAACTCACTTAGGTTCTACTCTGCATATAACATCAACGATAAACCTCGCTCGATGCCATCATAGGGAACGAGTAATTTCAAAAATTTCCACGCACACGCAAGATCATGGTGATGGTATAGCAACGAGAGGGAGAGTGTTCGTCCACGCACCGTGAGACCGTAAGCGAAGCGCTATCAACACGTTGATGTAGTCGACGTCTTCGCGAACCGACCGATCCAAGCACCGAACGGACGGAGCCTGAAGTTCAAAGACACGCTCACCGATGACGCATCCCATCCAGTTCGAGATGAGTTCCACAAGAACAACGCAGGACGATGATGATGTTCTATCGCGCAGGCTTCGCCTAAACTCCGCACGATATGACCGAGGTGGAATATGGTGGAAGGGCACCGTGACACGGCCAAGGAACGATCCGAGATCAACTTGTGTGTCTATGGGTGCCCCCCTCCAGATATAAAGGAGGGAGGAGGAGGGCCGCCAAGGAGGGGGGCCAGGAGGGGGGAACCTACCTAGTAGGTTTCCTCCTTTCCTAATCCAAGAAGGAGGAAGGAAGAGAGGAAGGTAAGGGGGCCTCTTCCCTTGTCCTATTCGACTAGGAGGGGCGCGCCACTGCCCCCGCCGCCCTCTCTTTTCTCCAATAGGGCCCATAAGGCCCATTACTTTCGAGGTTCAGAATCCTCCCAGATCTGCTCTTTCTCCAAAAACTCTAACACTTCCCATGTCCGAATATAGTCATCCAATATATCAATCTTTATGTCTCGACCATTTCGAGACTCGCCATGTCCGTGATCACATCCGGACCAACAAACTTCGACATCAAACTTATAAACTCATAAAAACTATCATCGAAAACTTGAGTGGACTTACGGGTTCGAGAACTATGTAGACATGACCTAGAACCATTTCACTAATAACCAATAGCGGACTCGATGCCCATATTGGTTCTTACATATTCTATGAAGATCTTTATCGGTCAAACCGCATAACAACATACTTTGTTCCTTTGTCATTTGTGATAGTTACTTGCTCGAGATTTGATCGCTTGATCCAATACCTAGTTCAATCTCACATCGCAAGTCTTTACTCGCTCCGTATACATCATCTCATAACTAACTCATTAGTTACATGCTTGCAAGGCTTAGGTGATGAGTATTACCGAGAGGGCTCAGAGATACCCTCCCTAATCGGAGTGACAAAACCTAATCTCAATTATGCCAACCCAACATGTACCTTCGAAACACCAGAGAGCACCTTTAAATATTCAATTACATTATGACGCTTTGGTAGCACACAAAGTGTTCTTCCGTATAATGAGTTGCATGAACGAGTATCTAAATTTTTCACACGAAGATCATGGTGATGATATAGCAACGAGGGAGAGTGTTCGCCCACGCACTGTGAGACCGTAAGCGAAGCATTAGACAACCTGCTGATGTAGTCGCACGCCTTCACGATCCGACCGATCCAAGCTCCGAACGACGGGCCTCCGAGTTCAAAGTACACGCTCAGCCTGATGACGATCTCCCTCCGATCCAAAGAAAGGCTACGGAGATGAGTTTCACAAGACGACGGCGAGGACAATGATGATGTTCTATCACGCAGGCTTCGCCTAAACTCCGCGAATATGATCGAGGTGGAATATGGTGGAAGGGGCACCGACACTGCTAAGGAACGATCCAGATCAACTTGTGTGTCTATGGGTGCCCCGCCTGTGATATAAAGGAGCGGGGGAGGAGGCCGCCCTAAGGGGGGCAGGTTAAGGGGGAGTCCTACTCCCACCGAGTAGGACTCCTTCCAAGTTGAGAGGAGAGAAGGGGGAAAGAGGAGGAAGAGGAAGAAGGGGGGCGCCCTCTTCCCTTGTCCTATTCGACTAGATGGAAGGCACGCGCCCCTCCGCTCCTTCCTCTTCTCCTCTTGGCCCATGTAGGCCCATTAACCCGGGTTCCAGAATCCCCCTGATTCCAGAAATGCCGATTTCACCGAACCATTCCGATGTCCAAACATAGGCTTCCAATATATCAATCTTTATGTCTCGACCATTCCGAGACTCCTCGCATGTCCGAATCACATCAGGTCTCCAACAAACTTCGTACATCAAAACTTATAAACTCATAATAAAACCGCATCAAACGTTATGTGCAGACTTTACGGTTCGAGAACTATGTAGACATGACTCAAACCATTTCGGTCAATAACCAATAGCGGACCTCGATGCCCATATTGGTTCCACATATTCTACGTAAGATCTTTATCGGCCAAACCCGATATCAACATATGTTGTTCCCTTCACTATCGTATAAACATTTCGCTCGAGATTTGATGCCGTATCCAATACCTAGTTCAATCTGCTACGGCAAGTCTTTTTACTCGCTCAGAACACATCATCTCAAACTAACTCATTAGTTATAATGTTTGCAAGGCTTAAGTGATGAGTATTACCGAGAGGGCTCAGAGATACCTCTCCACAATCGGAGGACAAAACCTAATTCGAATACGCTAACTCAACATGTACCTTTGGAGACACCTGTAGTACTCTTTATAATCACCCAGCTTATGTTGTGATGTTTGGTAGTACCCAAAGTGTTCCTCCGTAAACGGAGTTGCATAATTTCATAGTTACGTGAACATGTATAAGTCATGAAGAAAGCAATAGCGTAATACTAAACGATCAATGCTGTTAACGGATGGGTTATGTCAATCACATCATTCTCCTATGATGTGATCCCATTAATCAAATGACAACACATGTCTATGGTTAGTAAACATAACCATCTTTGATTAATGAGCTAGTCAAGTAGAGGCATAGTAGTGACTATATGTTTGTCTATGTATTCACACATGTATCATGTTTCCTGTTAATACAATTCTAGCATGAATAATAAACATTTATCATGATATGAGGAAATAAATAATAACTTTATTATTGCTCTAGGCATATTTCCTTCAGCCTCCCACTTGCACTAGAGTCAATAATCTAGATTACATAGTAATGATTCTAACACCCATGGAGTCTTGGTGCCGATCATGTTTTGCTCGTGAGAGAGGCTTAGTCAACGGGTCTGCAACATCTCGATCCGTATGTATCTTGCAAATCTCTATGTCTCCCACTTGATTTGGTCCTAATGAAATTGAAGGCCTCTTGATGTGCTTGGTCCTCTTGTGAAATTGGATTCCTTTGCCAAGGCAATTGCACCAAGATTGTCACAGAAGATCTTCATTGGTCCCGATGCACTAGGTATGACACCTAGATCGAAATGAACTCCTTCATCCGCATTCTTCATTTGCGCTCGTATAGCTATATACTCCGCTCACATGTAGATCCCGCCACGACGCTTTGTTTAGAACGCACCAACTTACAGCCCACCATTTAATATAAACACGATCCGGTTTCATTTAGAATCGTCTGATGAGTGTCAAAGCTTGCATCGACGTAACCTTTACGACTAGCTTTTGTCACCTCCATATATGAGAAACATATCCTTAGTTCTTTCGTATTTCAGATGTTCTCGATCATGTCCAAAGGATCCACTCGATTACTTTGGTACCTTCCGCTAAGCTTATTGCTAAGCATACCGTCCGTACACAGATTGCATACATGATAGAGCCTATGGCAAGCATAGGGAACATCTTTCATTTTCTCTATCTTCTCCGTGGTCGGGCATTGAGTTTGACTCAACTTCACACCTTGTAGCACAGTGCAAGAATCCTTTCTTTGCCTCGATCCATTTTGAACTTTTTCAAAATTTTCTCAAGGTATGTGCTTTGTGAAAGTCCTATTAAGCCGCCTTGATCTATCTCTATAGATTTTGATGCCCAATATATAAGCAGCTTCACCGAGAATCGGACGCCTCCGATTCAATCAGACACTAATCATGCACGCAAACGGTACGATCAAGATCGTGGACTCACGGATGATATCACAACACAACTCTAAAACATAAATAAGTCATACAAGCATCATAATACAAGCCGGGCCCGAGGGCTCGAATACAAATGCTCGATCATAGACGAAGTCACGAAGCAACAATTTCTGAGTACGCATATAAGTTAAAACAAGTTTGCCTTAAGAAGGCTAGCACAAACCGGGATACAGATCGAAGAGGCGAAGCCTCCCGCTCGATCCTCCTAAACTACTCCCGGTCGTCCGCCAGCTCGCACGTAGTAGTAGGCACCTCCAGGTAGTAATCGCTGCCATTTATGGCGTCCTGCCCTGGTTCCCAAGATTCGTTGCTACAACCGTAAAGAAAGGAAAGGGGAAAAGGGGGAGAAAGCAACCGTGAGTACTCATCCAAAGTACTGCAAGCAAGGAGCTAAACACATATGCATGGGTATATGTAAAGGGCCATATCAAGGACCGAATGCAGAATGCCGTAATAAGAGGGGATAGCTAATCATGTCAAGACTACGCTCGCAGCTCCGCCTTGCAAAGATGTAGAAGAGAGTAGATTGAAGTCCTCCAAGTAGCATCGCCAAGTAGCATCTCCAAGTAGCATCTCCAAGTAGCATCTCCAAAGAGCATCGCATAGCATAATCCTACCCGCCATCCTCTCCGGTTCTAGTTGTCATAAGGTCAAGGTACAACTCAAGTCGCCCTCATCAAGATCACGGCTATTCAATAGATTAATCACCGCAGGGTGCACCACATAACCCAACACGCTTGATCCCATTTGGCTCGGACACACTTTCCTCGGTCATGCCCGCCTCAAGATCAACACGCTGCAGCCCCACCTAGGCACAATAGAGAGGTCAAGACGCCGGTCTAAACCTGCAGACAGGGTCCGCCCATCGCCCAATGCACACCGCACGCTATGCAGGCCGAAGCGTAACTAGCCCCTTAATACAAGAGCAGGCTTACGCTCTTCAATGCGGCCCAATCGCCGACGCCACGAAGGCTTCACGATACCACGACGCCGGATACCCATAACTACTCCCACGAGATGGTTAGTGCGATAGACCAAATGGCCGACTTAGATCAAATACCAAGATCTCGTTGCAGTTAATATCCGCTGAACGCCGAACAGGCCAGCCCACCTGCCTCCTAGGTGGTCTCAACTCGCCCTGCCGCCTCCGCCATTAAAGTAATGCAAAGGGCCGCTGGGAACCTGTGCCCACTTCACCGGGATGGAGCCACTGCCTTTCAATTTCCCTCATCGTAATCACTATGGTACCTCGAAATGAACGACTTTAGTCACCATCCGATAGTATGTATGTATGTATAGTATATATCCGTGATCACCTCCCGAGTGATCACGCCCAATAGTATAGCAAGCGCATCGACAAGAATATAGGGCCAATGATGATAAACTAGCATCCTATACTAAGCATTTAGGATTGCGGTAAGGTATCAATGATCGAGAACAATGTCGTTATGCATCGAATAGGATTAACTGAAAGCAAGAATATGCTACACTACTCTAATGCAAGCAAGATAGAGAAGAATAGGCTATATCTAGTGATCAAGGGGCTTGCCTCGTTGCTCGCAAGAGAGAGGGTCGCAACTCCATAGTCGAATCGGGCAGCAAAAGAACGCCGGTCTCATAGTCTATCTGAGAGAAGAAGGAAGAAACAATGAATACTATGCAAACAGATGCATATCGATGCATGACAAGACAAGTAATAATGCTAGGTGTGCCTAATCATGTAGTAGGTGATACCGACGGGGGAAAACATCCGGAAAGTATTCTTGTTTCGCCGCAAAGGAGCCGGAGGGGAAAGTTGCTAGTTTGATATGTTAGGAGTGCATGGCGAATGAACGGGCTACGATCCGGTTCGCCTCGCTGCTCGAGCAACTTTCATGTACAAAGTTTTTCCATCCGAGTTACGGATTATTTTATATGATTTTCTAAAGTTTTATTCATTTTTGATTTTAATTATTTATTTAAATCCAACATTATCCGTATTAGTGTCTCGCTGATGTCAAGATGGCGTTAATGTTGAGGTCATCAACAACAAAGTGGTCGATCGAGTCAAATCGACCTGTGGTCCAAGTGGGACCCACCGCCATTGGGTCGAAAGTGAAATAGGATTTGTTTTAAACTAATTATGATTAGTTAAGTATGGGGCCCTTGGACAAAGGATGATTAGTCTATATTAATTAAATTAACCCATGTAATTAGTTTATAGGTGGGGCCATCGGGTCAGCTTCGGACCGCCCAGCAGAAGTCGACTATGGTCAACTAGGCTGCCGCCCTCGGGCCACCAGCAAAGGACTCGATGGACCTCAAAGAAGAGCCTTCGCTTAGGCGCGGCGAGGTTCACCGCCGTGAACGAAAACGGGCATGAGGGCGCGACTCGCCGGAATCGCGCCACGATGATGTAGGCGCGGGTT
>JAHHZJ010007112.1:0-19360 GCA_021437245.1 Aegilops speltoides | reverse complement strand
AACATATTTGTGGCACGCCCTTAGGTCATATCGGTTAAACGGAAAGAAACTCCATACCGATGGACTTCGAATCACTTGATTATGAATCACTTGGTACTTATGAACCGGCTCATGGGCAAGATGACAAAACACCGCCTCCTTCTATGGAGAGAGCAAAGATTTGTTGGAAATCATACATGTATTATGTGGCCCGATGAATGTTGAGGCTCGTTGATATCGTTATTTTCTCACCTTCACAGATGATTTGAGCAGATATGGGTATATCTACTTGATGAAGCACAAGTCCAAAACATTTGAAAAGTTCAAAGAATTTCAGAGTGAAGTAGAAAATCATCGTAACAAGAAAATAAAATTTCTACGATCCGATCGTGGAGGAGAATATTTGAGTTACGAGTTTGGTTTACATTTGAAACAATGGAATAGTTTCAAACTCACGCCACCCGAACACCACAACGAAATGGTGTGTCCGAACGTCGAATCGTATTTTACTTGATATGGTGCGATCTATGATGTCTCTTACCGATTTACCGCTATCGCTTTGGGGTTATGCTTTAGAGAGGCCGATTCACGCTAAATAGGGCACCATCAAACCGCTGAGACGACGCCTTATGAACTGTGGTTTGGCAAGAAACCAAAGTTGTCGCTTTCAAAGTTTGGGGCTGCGATGCTTATGTGAAGAAACTTCAACCGATAAGCTTGAACCCAAATCGAGAAATGTGTCTTCATAGGATACCCAAAGGAGACTATTGGGTACACCTTCTATCACGATCCGAGGGCAAGATTTTGCTAATTGGATCCTTTCTAGAGAAGGAGTTTCCTAAAGAAGTGAGTGGAGGAAAGTAGAACTTGATGAATAATCAGATCTACTCCCTTATTGAAAGTAGTTCATCACAAGAACTTCCGTGAACTACACCAATTAGTGAGGAAGCTAATGATATTGATCATGAAACTTCAGATCAAGTTTCTATCGAACCTCAGAGGTCTACAGAGTAAGATCCGCACTGAGTGGTACGGAAATCCTATTCGGAAGTCATGTTACTAGACCATGATGAACCTACGAACTATGAGGAAGCGATGATGAGCCCAGATTCCGCAAAATGGCTAGAGGCCATGAAATCTGAGATAGGATCCATGTATGAAAACAAAGTATGGATTTGGTTGACTTGTTCATGATCGGCAAGCCATTGAGAATAAATGGATCTTTAAGAAGAAGACCGACCGATGGTAATGTTATCGCTAAAAGCTCGACTTGTTGCAAAGGTTTTCGACAAGTTCAAGGGGTTGACTAATGAGACTTTCTCACCGAGGATGCTTAAGTCCGTCCGAATCATGTTGGCTATTGCTGATTTCATGATTATGAAATTTGGCAAATGGATGTCAAGACTGCATTCTTGAATGGATTTCTAGAAGAAGAGTTGTATATGATGCACTAAGGTTTTGTTGATCCAAAAGGTGCGAAAAGTGTGCAAGCTCCAACGCTCCATTTATGGACCGTGCAAGCATCTCGAGTTGGAATAAACGCTTTGACAAGGTGATCAAAGATATGGTTTTATATGACTTTTGAGAAGCCTGATTACAAGAAAGTGAGTGGGAGCTCAGAGCATTTCTAGTTTTATATGTTGATGACATATTTTAATTGGAAATGATATAGAATTTCGGATAGCATAAAGGGATACTTGAATAAAAGTTTTTCAATGAAAGACCTCGTGAAGTGTTATATTGGGCATCAAGATCTATAGAGATAGATCAAGACGCTTAATAGGACTTTCACAAAGCACATACCTTGACAAAATTTTGAAAGTTCAAATGGATCGTGCAAAGAAAGGATTCTTGCCCGTTAACAAGGTGGAAGTTGAGTCAAACTCAATGCCCACCACCAGAAGATAGAGAGAAAATGAAAGATGTTCCTATGCTTCACCATAGGCTCTATCATGTATGCAATGTGTACCAGACCGACGATGCTTAGCAATAAGCTTAGCGGTAGGTACCAAAGTAATCCAGAGTGGATCATCGACAGCGGTCAAGAACATCCCAAATACCGAAAAGGACTAAGGATATGTTTCCGATATGGAGGTGACAAAGAGCTAGTCGAAATGGTTACGCCGATGAAGCTTTGACACGATCCGCACGATTCTAAATCGCAAACCGGATACGGTTTATATTAAACGGTGGAGCTGTAAGTTGGTGCAGTTCAAAACAAAGCCGTAGAGGGATCTACATGTGAAGCGGAGTACATAGCTACTTCAAGCAGCAAATGAAGGAGTCTGGATGAAGGAGTTCATTTCCATCTAGGTGTCATACCTAGTGCATCGACCAATGAAGATCTTCGTGATAATATCGTGCAATTGCCTTGGCAAAGGAATCCAGATTTCACAAGAGGACCAAGCACATCAAGAGACGCTCAATTCCATTCGGACCAAGTCCAGTGGGAGACATAGAGATTTGCAAGATACACATGGATCTCGAATGTTGCGACCCATTGACTAAGCCTCTCTCACGAGCAAAACATGATCAGCACCAAGACTCCATGGGTGTTAGAATCATTACTATGTAATCTAGATTATTGACTCTAGTGCAAGTGGGAGATCAAGGAAATATGCCCTAGAGGCAATAATAAAGTTATTATTTATTTCCTCATATCATGATAAATGTTTATTATTCATGCTAGAATTGTATTAACCGGAAACATGATACATTGTGAATACATAGACAAACATATAGTCACTAGTATGCCTCTACTTGACTAGCTCATTAATCAAAGATGGTTATGTTTCCTAACCATAGACATGTGTTGTCATTTGATTAATGAGATCACATCATTAGGAGAATGATGTGATTGACATGACCCATCCGTTAGCTTAGCACTTGATCGCTTAGTATTTCGCTATTGCTTCCTTCATGACTTATACATGTTCCTGAACTATGAGAATTGTGTAACTCCTGCTCGAAGAACACTTTGGTACTACCAAACGTCACAACGAATCGGGTGATTATAAAGGAGTACTCAGTGTTTCCAAGGTACATGTTGAGTTAGCATAATTCGAGATTAGGTTTTGTCACTCCGATTGTGGAGAGGTATCTCGCCTTCCGTAATACTCATCACCCAAGCCTTGCAAGCATGTAACTAATGAGTTAGTTATGAGATGATGTAAGAACAGTAAAGAGATTTCCGTAACGAGATTGAACTAGGTATTGATACCGACGATCAAATCTCGCAAGTAACATACCGATGACAAAGGGAATAACGATGTTGTTATGCGGTTGACCGATAAAGATCTTCAGAATATGTAGGAACCAATATGGGCATCCGGTCCCGCTTATTGGTTATTGACCGAGACGGTTCTCGGTCATGTTACATTGTTCTCGAACCGTAGGGTCCGGACGCTTAAGGTTTCATGATAGTTATATTATGAGTTTATGTATTTTGATGTACCGGTTTGTTCGAGTCCGATTGATCACGGACATGACGAGGAGTCTCAAATGGTCGAGACATAAAGATTGATATATTGACGGATATATTTGGACACCGGAAAGGTTCCGGAGAAGTTTGGAGCACCGGAGGTTACCGAACCCCGGGAGGTATATGGGCCTTATTGGGCCCATATAGGAAAAGGGAGAAGGAATAGGAGGGGCGCCACCCAATCCATGGGGAGGGGGCCGCCCCCTCCTTCCCTTCCTATTACTACTACTAGTACTTATTCCATACTAGTACTCTTTCCTTCCTCCTAAATAAGATAGGAAGGGGGAAACCACTGGAGTAGGTTTCCTCCCTGGCGCCCTTTGGCCGGGCCCCTCCTCCCTCCCTCCTTTATATACGGGGTAGGGGGCACCCAGAAAAAGTTGATCATTGAGATCGCCTTAGCCAGTGCTCCTC
The DNA here is from genome assembly GCA_021437245.1 of Aegilops speltoides. Taxonomy (NCBI): domain Eukaryota; kingdom Viridiplantae; phylum Streptophyta; class Magnoliopsida; order Poales; family Poaceae; genus Aegilops; species Aegilops speltoides. The sequence goes on along the minus strand of JAHHZJ010007112.1, from coordinate 15,486 downwards.
CACGATATTACACCTCCATATTATAGCGGGTTAGGCGGCCCGACAGAGAACATCAAACCCACCACGCCGCGGGTCGACGAACTCCCCTCGGCGCCCGCTGGATCGAGATCGAGGGTGCGCCATCGAGCGACGCTGTCAAGAACTCGGAGGTGCCGGGTAACGGTTCGGATCGTAACCGGAAGACGACGACTACTTCCACTACGCCGTGTCAACGCTCGCTTCGCCCACGAGGGTACGAGACAACACTCTCCCTCGCTGTAAATGTCATCACCATGATCTTGCGTAAAGGAAATTTTTGAAATTACACCCCCCAAAAGACGTGAAGCCGCTCGAGGGTGCGAAGGCGGGAAGTTTCGCCCCCAAATCAAGATCCGGGAAACCGGCCCTACGAGGTAAGCTTCTATCCTCATGGGGAAGTTGTTTTTCTTTCAAGTTTGACCCACGCGACTAAAACTCCCAATGCCTTTGACAGACTGGCGAGGACGCCGCGTAGATGTCCCGCTTCTCCCCCAAGACTCCAGGGAGCCCCTTAACGGGGTTTGTGGTTCCACCTATGTTGCCGAGAAGAAGGCCAAGAAGAAACCACGGAATCAAAAAGTTCCCGCGCCAGTATCGACTCATCCCATGGCCGAGGCGACCCTCCCCAAGACGGGGGAGGAGAAGAGGACTTCTCCCAGGGGGGAGAGGAAGAGGAAGGCTTTAACTAGGGAGGCCAAGGGTCCAAGAGGGAAAGGACATTCCCCGACAGCTCCGCCAACGCCAACGGGGAAGAGTGGCCCTCAAGGGCCAGCTCCCAAGACGTAGTATCCGTTCCCCAATGATTTATAATTTTTCTGTCACATAGTGTCCTTCTAATGCCGCACCCCGCAATCCCGATGATGATCTCCCCGCTTCCGAGCGGGGTCGGGTCGCCGGATGTGATTCCATCCCATCGCCCCACCCCGCGACGCCGAGGACGCCAGGTGGGATCCTGAAGGACCCATCAGAGGAGGCCCGGCGCCACAAGGCAGCCTCCCGATTTGGCCGATTTCCACGCCGGAACCCAAAGGTTCCCGAGTTCCCAAAGGCTCCCTTGAAGAAGGGCAAGATGGGACACCGGGTTGGCCCAACCGAGGCGCCGACAACTTGTTGGAGGCGCCAAAGGCGCCCATCAAAGAACACCGACTATCATGAGTGCTGATTAAGGTTCCCGCCAAGAGCGTGACCGGCCCGCAGGCCTTCTAATGCTTTGAGGTAAGAAGTTAAAATATGTAATGTAATACCGAAGAAGAGCTCGATGCTCGGTTCGTGTTCGGAAAAAACCGGATTGAGGATCTAAAAGATATGCAGAATGCTAAAATTGTTCAATAGGGTTTAGGCGCGCCGACCCGCCAGACCGACCTGGAGGTGGGGAAGTAGGATCCCGAGCGTCCAGAAGAGCTCGCCTTCCAAGAAGCAGCTCGAGGATAAAGAAGGTGAGTAATACCATCTTTTGAATTTGTACCAGTAAAAGGATTTTTGTGATGAAATAACAAGGATAACGGGACCAGGGCCAAAACGAGGTGGCAACCCCAAGGAGGTGTACCACCCAACGCACGGGAACGGACGGAGCAAGAGAAACAGAGGCGGTGGGGAGGGCGGCAAGAGCCTGTGCCTCGGGAAAACATGAGGTTTGAGCGTGACTAAGACTAGAGTCCGAGCTTTCGGCCTTGAAAGTGCCAAAGCTAAGGCCGAGGCCCATAACCTCCAGAGGTTGAGGCGATGAAGAAAAAGCGGGTAAGGCATTTTTCATGCAAAGCAAGCATGTCAATGTAAATTACCAACTTACCCACTGGGGTCCGTTGGGTGAACGGGCCCGCAGGATCCGGCCCTGCTTTACCGAAATGAGGAGGGAGCTCACGGAGAAGGTCTTCGTCTCAAGATTGAGGCCGCCATCCGGTTTTAGCAATTAAGCAACGGTCGAGCTCCACAAGGTAGCCGAAGGCCATGAAGGGTCTAATAGTCCGGGGGCTGAGAGGCGCCCGGAGCTACTTTTGGCCTCGGCGGCGGCTGGTGGATGCGGCCCCGGGTGGAGGTCATCAAGCCCCGCCGAAGGGTGCCGTTTGCCCGCCCGGGCATTGGGGCCGGATGCGGAATTATCACCGACGCGCCACCAGCCAAGGAGTATCGCACCCGAGATGTACTATAAGACCGTCTCAAGGGTGCCCGCAAGATTGGGATGAATGCCCGTAGATGTAATTTTGAGTAAACTGCGGTTATCCCGTAAAACTTTGTTCATTGCCTAAGCAACGCTTTATTAATTTAAATATTACCTTCGGCGGCCGCTTATTAAATCTGAGAGATGGCAAGTCGCGCCACCCCAAGCCACGAAAGGGTGTTCGGGATAAACTTGAGCCCTTGTTCCCATTTTTGGGTCCATCTAGGAGGCGCCAACACGGTAACAAGGAAACCGGACTTATAATGCTTGAACACCTCACTTAGCCATAGAATTTATAATTTTAAATTTCGCGGCCCCTAGTATTCGAAGACCGAGTTCGGGGCCATCCACCTTTGGGACATTATCCGTTCTTCGCAAGGATAAGTCTTTAGGGACTAAAAGACCTTCCGAATCCGCCTTATCATGACAAACCCTTTTAGCTTTCCACCGAGGTGCTCACCACCAACCGGGCGCAACCAGTTGTTCCCCGGCTACCTTAGCCTAACGGAACGAAGGTACCAAAACAGGAAGGCAAACCCTACTATTGACCCAAGACATGATTCGAGCCGATTCATAAATGCTATAAGTTCGGGTGCCGTTTGGAAAGTGTTCGACTTATCACACCATAATGCGAGGAACATAAGCTCGTGTATTCGGCCCTAAAATATACGGGGGTAGATGTCAAATGAACATATATGTGAAGTAATGCAATTATAAGCAAAAAGTACGCATTGTTTATTCAAGGAATTCGCATGAGTGCGGAATGATACAAATAATGCGGAAGCAAGGGATTGAACTAACTAGACGGTTCTCCGTGGGTAAGCGCGGAATGATGGATTTAACAAATTGAATGCTCGTAATGAAGACCACCAGGCTCGTCGAGCCTTTGTCCCTCCCCCGGGTTGCACGGAGTTTCAAGCGCCACGGACAGGCCTGAGCGGAGTCCGATATAAAAGGAAGGAAAATAAAATAAAAGAGCGACGCACGGGGAGCCCCGGGTGGTCGAGCCGCACTGGTCTGTTGTGGTCGTGTTCTCCCCTATGCCCATGGTATCTCCAGGAATGATGTACGCCGAGAGCTGGTCTTGTAATCATGCGAGGGCTGGGGTTACCGCAGCCGCGGGTCGAACGCGGTGGTTTTGTTGATGTTGCCCGAAGGCTTTGGTCCGGTTGTTTAACAGCCGACACAAAATTGCCTTTAAAAGGCTGCTCAGATTTCGCCGAGAGCTGTATGTTCCTCCGCTCGAGGAGCGCCCGGATTTCCGCACCGTGATGACCACGAGGCCCGCATCTTGAGCTTGAGGGATAACGCGGCACCGCTGCTGAACTTTTGGCGAACGCCGTTCGTCCGAGCAAAGCGGATAGCCGCATGAACGGGACTATGTCAAGATTAACTTTTGCTTTGGAAATTGTCCGGGATCCAAGACCACTTCCGGGACAAAGCCGATAATTGGCTCGACCCGGTATGACGCCTTTGAAGGCCCTTTGTAGGTTTAACTTAAGGGTCTATGCCCATCTTGGCGACCGATTCATAAAGGGTTCAGACGCCCCGCCCATCGACTCTCGTGAGGTGAAATCCCGACGATTGGGTCTAAAACCATCGCGCGAATCCGCCATGGCGGATACCGGTCGGATGGTCTTTCGATCAAAGTGATCGGGCAAGAGGACCATGGATTGAACTGGGCGACGCTCCATCGATATACGCCCCTCGGCACGCCTGCTCCTCTTGGGTATAAGGGTTTGGATATCATGTTTACCCCCACACTTGTGGGGGAAGCCCTTCCGCCCTCTATTGTTCGGCGGCCGGGTCTCTTCCTCCCCCGTCATTTCATTGTTTTCGGTGATTAACTTGCCGCTTGAATACCCAACAATCTTTGGTGGGTTAGCTGGTTTTGGGGTGCCGTATCCGCAAGAGCGGTCGAGTATTCGGTCCAAATTGGACGGACCGGAGGGTTCTTTTGAATGGCTTCTTCCACCGGGTTTAGATCAACCGCGTGACCCCAGATCCTCATTGTTGTCGCCTTAACGCGTGTTTGTTTTTGTTTGACGCGACCTGCCATTGTGGTCCTTAGTGTCCGGACGCCGATTTTTGCTAAGGTTGTTGCAGAGCCATTTGTCTTCCCCCGGGGGTCAGAGTGATGGAGGGCTCTGGATTTTTTTAGGTGCCGGCCAACCACTGTCAGGATGTTATGTTTGAAGGTCGAGGGCCTCGATCCGACAATGACGATTTGATTTTTCTTTGTTAAGAACCGGTCTAGAATTGTCCGCCGATCGGCTCGATTATGTGGCTTAGGTCATCGGCCCGGGTCCATATGTGCCCCGGAAGTTGTCAAGGAATGGGTTTAAGGAACGAAAATTTAAAAATTCACGCACACGCAAGATCATGGTGATGCAAAATGAGAGGGAGAGGTTTCACGACCCCTAGACCAAAGCAAGGCACACAACGAGGGAAGTAGTCACGCCTTTCCCGTCCAACCGATCCAAGCACCGATTGCACCTGAAGTTTTGACACACGACAGCTCGATGACGCACCCGGCTCCAACCAGAGAGCCCAGGAGGAGTTCCACAAGACGACGCGGGGACGATCTTGATGTTCAACGCCCAGGTTCCCTAAGCACCGCAAATATGACCGAGGTTAAATCGATAGACACGGCTAAGCAACCATCAAAGATCAACTTGTGTGTCTAGGGGTGCCCTACCCCCGATAAAAGGAGGAGAGGAGGAGGGGCCCAAGGGGGAGGGACGCTTGGGGGGGCAAACCACACCAGTAGGTTTGCCCCCTTCCCTATTAGGAGTAGGAGAGGAAGGAAGAGGGGAGGAAGAAGGAAAGGGGGGCCCCCTCCCACCCGGATTGGCTTTGGGCACGCCCCTTGCTCCTTCTTCCTCCTTCCACTAAGGCCCAATAAGGCCCATATATTTCCGGGGTTCCGAATCCTAACTCCAAATCCGGGCCTCATCCGGAACCTTCCGGTCCAAATATATCCCCCAATATATCAAACTTTATGTCTCGACCATTTCGAGACTCTCATGTCCGTGATCTCATCCGGGACTCAACAACCTTAGGTACATCAAAATACATAAACTCATAATAAAACCGCATCAAACCTTGCGCAGGGACTTACGGTTCGAGAACAATGTAGACATGACCGAGACACGCCTCCGTCAATAACCAATAGGGGACCGGATGCCCATATTGGTTCCTACATATTCTACTAAGATCTTTATCGGTCGACCGCATAACAACATACGCTGTTCCTTTGTCATCGGTATGTTATTTGCCCGAGATTCGATCGCGGTATCCAATACCAGTTCAATCTCGCATCGCAAGTCTCTTTACTCGCCCAATACATCATCTAGCAACTAACTCATTAGTTGCAAGGCCTTAAATGATGTGCAACCGAGAGGGCCAGAATACCCTCCGACATCGGAGGACAAACCTAATCTCAAATACCCAACCCAACAAGTACCTTTGAGACACCCAGAGCACCTTTATAATCACCCACATGCCGACGTTGGTAGCAAACAAAGTGTTCCTCCCAAACGGAGTTTAATCTCATAGTCATAGGAACATGTATAAGTCATGAAGAAAGCAATAGCAACATACTAAACGATCGGTGCTAAGCTAACGGAATGGGTCATGTCAATCGATCATTCAACTAATGATGTGATCCCTTATCAAATAACAACTCTTTGTCCATGGTTAGGAAACATAACCATAACAACCTAGTCAAGTAGAGGCATACTAGTGACACTTGCTTGTCTATATTTCCACATGTATTTGTTTCCTTAATACAATTTAGCATGAATAATAAACATTTATCATGATATAAGGAAATAAATAAAACTTTATTATTCCTGGGCATATTTCTTCAGCTCCCACTTGCACTAGAGTCAATAATCTAGATCACATCACAATGGGTTAAATTGATAGTTCAATCATCATGGATTAACACCCATAGTTCAATGTGACCAACACCCAAAGGGTTTTAGATTCAAGAATCTAGTTCACATCGCTATGTGATTAACACCCAAAGAGTACTAAGGTGTGATCATGTTTTGCTTGTGAGAGAATCTTAGTCAACGGGTCTTTCACATTCAGATCCTTATGTATTTTGCAATTTTCTATGTCTACAATGCTCGCACGGCTACTCTAGCTAATTGCTCCCACTTTCAATATGTATCTAGATCGAGACTTAGAGTCATCCGATCGGTGTCAAAACTTGCATCGACGTAACCCTTTACCTTTAACCTTTTTAACTTCCATAATCGAAAACATATCCTTATTCCACTAAGGATAATTTTGACCGCTGTCCGTGATCTACCCTAGATCACTATTGTACCCCTTGCCAAACCGGTAGGGTATACAATAGATCCGGTACAAAGATGGCATACTTTATAGAACCTATGGCCAAGGCATAGGGAATGACTTTCATTTCTTTCTACTTTGGGGTCGGGTTTTGAGTTTACTAATTTCACACCTTGTAAACAGCAAGAACTCTTTTGATCGTCCATTTTGAACTACTTCAAAATCTTGTCAAGGTATGTACTCATTGAAAAACTTATCGCCCTTGATCTATCTCTATAGATCTTGATGCTCAATATGTGCAGTTCACCGAGGTCTTTTTTGAAAACTCCTTTCAAACATTCCTTTATGCTTTGGAATAATTCTACATTATTTCCGATCTACAATTGTCATTCAATATACTTGTCGAAATGCGAGTGCTCCCACTCACTTTCTAGTAAAAGGTTCACCGAAGTCTAGAAAACTATATGCTTTGATCAACTTATCAAAGCGATATTCCAACTCCAAGATGCTTGCACCACCATAGATGGATCGGGAGCTTGCACATTTTGTTAGCACCTTTAGAATTGAAAAACCTTCGTTGCATCATATACAACTCTTCTTAATAAATCCATTAAGAAATGCGTTTTGACATCCTTTTGCCAGATTTCAAAAATGTGGCAATTGCTATCATTATTCGGACAGATTTAAGCATCGAACGAGTGAAAAATCTCATTGTATTCAACATCTTGAACTTTGTCAAAAATTTTTCGACAAGTCTAGCTTTGTAGATAGTAACACTATTTCATTCCCCTTCCTCTTGAAGATCCATTTATTTTCTATGGCTTGCGATCATCCAACCCAAAAGTCCACACTTTGTTCTCATACATGGATCTCATCTCGATTTCATGGCCTCAAGCCATTTCGGGAATTGGCTCATTATCGCTTCCTCATAGTTCGTAGGTTTGTCATGGTCAAGTAAAGACTCCGTAAAGGATTACCGATCACTGGCGGATCTCACTTTTTACCTACGAGGTTCGGTGTAACTTGATCCGTTACATGATCATCATCATTAGCTTCTCACTAATTGTTATAGTAGTCACAAGGACAGTTTGTGATGAACTACTTACCAATAAGGGAAAGTACGCACCTATCAAGTTCTACTTTCCTCCCACTCACTTTTTTCGGAGAAACTCCTTCTAGAAAGGATCCATTATTAGCAATGAATGTTTTGCCGGATCTGTGATAGAAGGTGTACCCAACCCTTTGGGTATTTCTATGAAGCATTCCGATTTGGGTTTGAGCTTATGATGAAACCTTTTCACATAAGCATCGCAACCCCAAACTTTAAAAATGACAACTTTGGTTTTTCTAAACCACGTCATATAGTGTCGCCTCAACGGATTTAGATGGTGCCCTATTTAACGTGAATGCGTTGTTCTAATGCATGATCCCAAGACGATATTGGTAAATCGGTAAGAAACATCATAGATTGTACTATATCCAATAAAGATTATGACGCTCGACACACCATTGTGATGTGGTGTTCGGACATGAATTTTGAAACTATTCCACATTGTTTTAATTGAAGACCAAACTGAACTCAAATATTTGTCTCCCGACGATCGAGAAACTTTATTTTCTTGTTACGATGATTTTTCCACTTCACTGAAATTTTTTGAACCTTTCAACTATTTCGATTATTTCATCAAGTAGATATACCCATATCCGCCAAATCATCTTGTGAAGGTCGAAAATAGCAATTGCCAAGCATCAACACTCATTGGATCGCATACATCGGATGTATTATTTCCAACAAGTCAAGATTGTTCCATTGTTCCGAGAACGGAGTTTTAGTCATCTTGCACAAAAGGCACGGTTCGCAAGCATCAAATGATTCATAACAAGTGATTCCAAAATCCATCTTTATGGAGTTTCTTCATGCGCTTTTAACCGAATGACCAAAACGGAAAGTAAAAAATAAGTTGCACTATCATTATTAACTTTGCATCTTTTGGCATCAATATTATGAATATGTACACTAATCGAGAGCCAACAAACTATTTTCATGGGTGTATGACCATTGAAGGTTTTATTCATTTAAATAGAACAACAATTATTCTCTGATTTTAAATGAACGATTGCAATAAACATGATCAAATCATATTCATGCTCAACGCAAACGCCAAATACCATTTATTTAGGTTTACACTAATCCCAAAGTATAGGAGGTGCGATGATGATCATATCAATCTTGAACTATTCCAACACTCATCGCCGCCTCTTCTACTAGTCTTTGTTTATTTCAGAACTCCTTTGAAGTTACTAACCTTAGCAACCTAAAAGTATCAAATACTGGGGCTACTATAAACACTAGTAAAGCACACATCAATAACCGATATCAAATATACCCTTGTTCACTTTGCCATCCTTCTTATCCACCAAATATTTAGGGATTTCGCCCAATGACCATTCCTTTGGCAAGAGAAGCATTAGTCTTGGCTTAGGTCCATTGGGCTTCTTCACTTGAGCAGAACTTGCTTGCCATTCTTTGAAGTTCCTTCATCCCTTGGCCCTTTTGAAACTAGTGGTCTTATTAACCATCAACACTTGATGTTCTTCCTGATTTCTACCTTCATCGATTTCATCATCATGAAAAACTCGAATCATTTTCATCATCCTTGATATTATAGTTCATCACAAAGTTCTACTAACTTGGTGATGGTGACAGAGAATTCTCAATCACTATCTTATCCGAAGATTAACTCCCACTTGATTCAAGCGATTGTAGTACCTGCATAACCGAGCACATGCTCACTAGTTGAGCGATTTCTCCATCTTTAGCTATAGAACTTGTTGGATACTTCATATCTCTCAACCGGTATTTGCTTGAAATATTAACTTCAATTCCTGAACATCTCATATGGTCCATGATGTTCAAAACATCTTGAAGTCCCGATTCTAAGTCATAAAGCATGGTGCACAAAACTATCAAGTAGTCAACATATTGAGCTAGCCAAACGCTCATAACGCCCGATCTTTCCCGCAATAGGTCCGTACCTATGCATTAAGGACATAATTTTCCAGCAATGAGGATAAACCCGATCATGATCCAATCCGCATCATTGCTACTAACATTTATCAACACAATTTTTCTGGAACATATCAAAATAAACAATGAAAGGAAAACGCAAGCTATTGATCTTACAATATAATTTGCAAAATACTACCAGACTAAGTTCATGATAAATTTAAGTTCAATTAATCATATTACTTAAGAACTCCCACTTAGACATACATCTCTAGTCATCTAAGTGATCACGGACCCAAATCAACTAAACCATCCATCATCACGGAGATGGAGTAGTTTTCAATGGTGAACATCTTATGTTGATCATATCTACTATATGATTCACGCCGACCTTTCGGTCTCCGTGTTCCGAGGTCATATCTCGCATATGCTAGGCTCCAAGTTTAACCTAGTATTCTTGGTGCAAAACTGGCTTGCACCCGTGTAGATGGGGAGCTTATCACACCCATCATCACATGGTGTCCGGGCCCATTTAACTTTGGCAATGGTATACTGGAGAACACCTTGATAATTTTTAGTGAGAGATCATCTTAAATGCTACCCAATCAAAGCAAGATAAGATGCATAAAGGATAAACATCACATGCAATCAATATAATTGATATGATATGGCCATCATCATCTTGTGCTTGTGATTCCATCTCCAAACCATCATGATCACCATTGTCACCGCGCCACACCTTGATTCCTTTACATCGTTTTTACCCATCTATTGCTTTACGACTATCGCTACCGCTAGTGATAAAGTAAAGCAATTGGCTTGCATTTATAAATAAAGCGACAACCATATGGTTGCCTTGCCGATAACTTCGTTACAAAACATGATCATCTCATACAATAAAATATAGCATCACGCCTTGGCCATATCACATCACAACACCCCAAAAAGTTAGACGCCCTACTTTGTCGTAAGTTTTACGGCTGCTACGGGCTTAAGCAAGAACAATCTCACCACGCATCAAAACCACAACGATAGTTTGTCAAGTTGATGTGTTTTAACCTTCGCAAGGACCGGCGAAGCGACACTCGGTTCAACAAAGTTGGAGAAACCACACCCACACCGGGTGCAAAGCACGGCGGAAAACCAGCCTCGGAAAGCGTGACGATAATGTCGGTCCGCCGCTTCATCCAACAATACCCCAACCAAAGTATGACATGCCGGTGCAAGATGACTTATATCGCCACAACTCACTTGTGTTCTACTCGCATATAACATCAAACCATAAAACCGGCTCGATGCCACTATTGAGGAATGTAGTAATTTAAAAAATTCCTACGCAACAAGATCATGGTGATGCATAGCAACGAGGGGAGAGTGTGCCACGCACTCAGAGACCAAAGCGAAGGCGACACAATGTAGAGGAAGTAGTCGACGCCTTCCGTCCAACCGATCCAAGCACGCATTCGCACCTCCGAAGTTCTTGACACACGACAGCTGATGACGCACCCAGTCCGATCCAGCAGAGCTTCAGGAGGAGTTCCGAGCACGACGGGCGGACGATCTCGATGTTCAATGCCGCAGGCTTCGCCAAGCATCGCTACAATATGACCGAGGTGTAATCGGGAGGGGGCACCGACACGCTAAGCAACATTAAGATCAACTTGTGTGTCTATGGGGTGCCCCTACCCCAATAAAGGAGGAGGGAGGAGGGGCCAAGAGGGGAGGCGCCCTTAGGGGGCAAACCTACCCAAGTAGGTTTGGCCCACCTTTCCTATTAGGAGTAGGGAGGAAGGAAGAGGGGGGGAAGAAGGAAAGGGGGCCCCCTCCCACCGGATTGGGCTTGGGGGCGCCTTGCTCCTTCTTTCCCTTTCACTAAGGCCCAATAAGGCCCAATACTTTATCGGGGTTCCGAACCTCCCTAACTCCCGATAATCCCAATCTCATCCAACCTTCGTGTCCAAATATATCCGCCCAATATATCAAACTTTATGTCTCGACCATTCGACACCCTCCCATGTCCTTGATCTTATCCGGACTAACAACCTTCGTACATCAAAATACATAAACTCATAATAAAACCCATCAAACATTAAGCGCGGACCTTACGGTTCGAGAACATGTAGACATGACCGAGACACGCCTCCGGCAATAACCAATAGCAGGACCTGGATGCCCATATTGGTTCGTTATATTCACGAAGATCTTTATCGGTCGACCGATAACAACATACGTTGTTCCCTTTTCATCGGTATGTTACTTTCCCGAGATTCAATCGCGTATCCAAACCTAGTTCAATCTCCACGCAAGTCTCTTTACTGTCCAATAAACATCTCGCAACTAACTCATTAGTTGCAATGCTTGCAAGGCTTAAATGATGTATTACCGGAGGGCCCAGATACCCCCGACATTCGGAGGACAAACTTAATCTCAAAACGCCAACCCAACAAGTACTTTCGAGACACCAGAGCACCTTTATAATCACCCCAGCCAGACGCTTTGGTAGCACAAAGTGTTCCTCCGTAAACGGAGTTATAATCTCATAGTCATAGGAACATGTATAAGTCATGAAGAAAGCAATAGCAACATACTAAACGATCGGGTGCTGTAACGGAATGGGTCATGTCAATCGATCATTCAACTAATGATGTGATCCCTTAATCAAATAACAACTTTTGTCTATGGTTAGAAACATAACCATCTTTGATTAACAAGCTAGTCAAGTAGAGGCATACTAGTGACACTTTGTTTGTCTATATTCACACATGTATTATGTTTCCGTTAATACAATTCTAGCATGAATAATAAACATTTATCATGATATAAGGAAATAAATAATAACTTTATTATTGCCTCTAGGGTATTTTTTCAGCTTCCAGCCTTTTCCCAACACCCAATTGACTCCCAAGGCAGGTGTTGCCAATGTCGAGCTGGTCCTTGCTTGAGGAGATATTTAAAGGGGAGATTGTCCCGGGGCCATATGGATATGAAGGAGATAGTTGATCCAAACCGCGGGTCGTGGTGCCATCGAGGATTCAATGTGACGGTTTGAACCCTTCAGGATTTGATGATCCATTACTTTTTCGGAAGTGTGGGTTTCCCATATTGAGCAATATCACGACGAGTCAAGAGAGGTTGTTCCGGGGTCCCGCCCTACCGAGTTGTTGTATCCGCGCGACGGTTTCGCTTGGGTCGGGGGCCAAGGATCCATAGATAGATCTGGATTGTCTTGCCTTTGTCCTCCAATATATCCCGCAAGTCCCGGGCTGCCCTCGGGGTTTGGATTTTCGGCGGCGTCGAGGTACGGTCTTGACGGGGGCCGATGCTTTCCGCACTAAGGGTGGTCGGTCCCGACAGCGCTGGTGATGAAGGTATGTATGCCCTCCTCTAGCGGGGAGCAACTTGCATTTTGGGTAGCTCTGGAGGGGGTGTTCGAAGTTCAACTTTTGCTGCGAGGATCTCGGTCCATCCGCTGCCAGGTCTTGATCAGCCGAACGTTTTTTCAGGCTATTTGCGGGCCATTAGCCTCGCTTGAAATGCTCTTGTTCGACGGATCCCGGGCACGACGAATTCCGGTCACCGAGGCTTGCCTCGCTCCCGAGGGAGGTATGTAATTATCATCCTCGACCCTCCCGCCTCTTGTGAGGGCTGGCTGATCCTCCCGGTGAATCCTGGAGGGGTTGTTTCCCCTGGGTATTATTATCTCCCGGCCGAATTCCATTCTTGCGTTGGGATTTAGAGCGGCCCCCGACGCCGCACTTGGGTTTTTTTGAATCCGCCTCCCGCTTTTCCCCCATCCTTTGGGGTGTCCACTATTATATGTCGATGACGAGGTGGCCCTCCAAAGGCTCGAGGCGCTGGTTTGATCGCTCCCCGCCGCCCATACCGCCGATGTTTGGAGTCGAGTCCAGATGTCGTTAGGTCCCCGCAAAGGCCAAAGAGGGGGTGGTGGGCTTTGAATTTTCGCGCAATCCAAGCCCGGCCGAGTCCGCCAAGGTTTCCGGATAGCGAGAGATGCTTTAGCGATTCAAGATGTCGCCAAAGGGTGAGTGTTGCAAGATGTCCATGGCGGTGAATCCATGATCGCGCCATCCGATTCGAATTGGGGCGCGGAGGTTCGGAGTCCGGGCGGAGTCCACCCTGAGTCATGGGCTTTATAAGGGACAAGGTTAGTATTTTTCCCATCGCCGCAGCGGAACACCCGAGGCGGTGTCCAACCGTCCGCCTCGACCGCGATTTCCCAATAGGTCGGAGCGATCCTGCGCGGTCCAAAGCACGGGCCCCGCAAGTTAGACATGCCCCGGAACCGCCCGGCCTATGCTCGGATCCATCAAGATCAAGTCTCCGCGGATGTCCGCGTGAAGTTTAGGGCTTCCAAACCTGACCATGGAAGGGGCGAAGCTGATCGCTTGGATGGGGCTGTTAATTGGCCAAAAGGCGGTTTAAAGATCTGTCCGGGAGAAAAGTTATCCTCGACGGATTGTTGTTGATTGAAGAAGCCATCGTTTATCGGTGACGGCATGAGGAACTCTCAATGAAAGCACCAATGTCGGTGCCAAAATCGGGCGGATCTCGGTGGGGGTCCTTTAACAGCCACGGATGGTAACAGAGACAAGGGACACGATTTTTACCAGGTTCGCCTCTCGATGGAGGTAAAACCCTTCCCGCTTGATTGATATTGATGATATGGGCAAAAGGGATCTACCACGAGATCAAGGAGGCTAAACCCCAGAAGCTAGCCTATGGTATGATTGTTGTAATGGTCGTTGTCCACGGACTAAAACCTCCGGTTATATAGACACCGGAGAGGCTAGGTTACACAGAGTCGGTTACAATGGTAGGAGATCTAATATCCAGACGCCTAGCTTGCCTTCCACGCCAAGGAAAGTCCCATCCGACACGGACTAAGTCTTCAATCTTGTATTCATGGTCTTGGAGTCCGCCCGATGATAGTCCGGCTGTCCGGACACCCCTAGTCCAGACTTCCCCCCTTACGGGCGCCCCAAAGGGCAGGAGCCCTTCATTCCTTCGGAAGCAAACCGACTAAAGGTTTTGGGCTTTAGCCCTTGATTTGTCCGTTCCTAACCGACAAAGGCCCTCCGAACCGGACTATTATCCTGTTTTTACTAGTGTCAACACCGGTTGCAAGGAAGAGGTCGGGTTCGAGAAGATGCAGCCAACATGCTCAAGTTCACGATGAGGATCTATATGCAACCCATCCTTTTTTATGTCGCGGGGGGTCCACGGGCCGTGATGGGGGCCAACTCAAGTCCCACCCTTTTTTCTATCCGCTTATTGTGTCGGTTCCCGGAAATGCACCAAAGATAAATTAGGTGGTGTTTTCTAAAGTGACATTGTATGCCGGTCGGTGGTGCCGCATGAACTCCCCAACAACCCGGCATGATCTATGGCTGCGGCATTTTTCAAAATTGCATGCGGAATGAAATGGGTCGGGGCTAAAGGCACCGTAACCAAATCTTAAAAGAGCGGACGCCCAAAAACCACCCAAACGGATGAAAACGATGTCCATTTGGGTCACCCCTGAATTGTTTCTAAGAACTTTGAAGTTACAATTCTTCCCAAAGATGCTTTGAAACATCGAGATCAAACGTAACAAGAAACGCAATTTGGGGCCGATAGCCTGGCAACATTTTTGAGGTGAATTGGCTAGAGGCGACGTGCTCCGAATGGTTGGGTGCAACATTTGATGAAAGCCCGCCACATGGGGTGTTAAATTGGAAATTGGTCCCAAGCCCGCCTGCTTATGTTAGGGACATTGGGCCAACTTAATTTTCAAAAAATGACCGTGCCTTGCCCTGCTGGGCGGCCCGCCCCCCCTTCTTCTCCGGGGGATTTGCTTTCGGGGGGGAGCCTCATTCTCAACGGCGGAGCCCATCCCAAAATGGTGAGTGAATTCAAACCCTAGTGCCCTCCCTCCTCTCCCCAGAGATCTCACTGCTTCTCCGTTTCCAGAATCGGGAAGGTTGGAGGGAGCCCCCGG
>JAHHZJ010007111.1:0-11804 GCA_021437245.1 Aegilops speltoides | reverse complement strand
GATAAATGTTTATCATTTGCTAGAATTGTATTAACCGAAACATGATAATGTGTGAATGCATAGACAAAACAACATGTCACTAGTATGCTTATAGACTAGCTTGTTAATCAAAGATGGTTATGTTTCCACCATGAACAAGGAGTTGTTATTTGATTAACAAGGTCACATCATTAGTAGAATGATCTGATTGACATGACCCATTCCCTTAGCTTAGCACACGATCGCTTAGTATGTTTACCGCTTTTATCCATGACATATACATGTTCTGAATATGAGATTATGCAACTTGCAAGGAGGAACACTTTGGTGCTACCAAACGCACAACGAATCGGGTGATTATAAAGGAGTACTACGGTTCTAAAGGCGATGTTGGGTTGGGATTTGAGATTAGGTTTTGTCATCCGATTGCCGGAGAGGTATCTCCCCTTTAATGCACATCACAAGCCTTTGGCACTACAACTAATGAGTTAGTTGTGAGATGATGTATTACGGAACGAGTAAAGAGATTTGCTTGAAGATTGAACTAGGTATTGATACCACGATCAATCTCGGCAAGTAACATACCGATGACAAAGGAACAACGATGTTGTTATGCGGTCTGACCGATAAAGATCTTCGAGAATATGTAGGAACCAATATGGGCATCCAGGTCCCCTGTTGGTTATTGACCGTGAATAGTTCTAGGTCATGTCTACATTGTTCTCGAACCGAGGGTCCGCCGCTTTGGTTTCGGGACATTATGAGTTTATGTATTTTGATGTACCAAGGAGTTCGAGTCCCGGATGTGATCACGGACATGAGGGAGTCTCAATGGTCGAACATAAAGATTGATATATTGGCCTATGTTTGAGTTCGAATGGTTCCGAAAACGGAATTTACGAGTACCGGAGGTTACCGAACCCCCGAGGTAAATGGGCCCTATGGGCCTTGGTGAAAGGAGAAGGGCAGCCAAGGGTGCGCCCCTCCCCTAGTCCTATTAGGACAAGAAGGGGCCGCCCCTCTTTCCCCCCGAACCTAGTTATAGATTGGGGGGAATCCACCCTAGGGAGTAGGACCCCCGGCGCCACCCCAGGCCCCGCCCCCCCGGCTCCTTTATACGGGGGGGGCACCAAACACAAGTTGATCGTGAGATCGTTTAGCCGAGGCCCTCCACCATATTCCACTCTTATACCGCAAGCTTAGGCGAAGCCCCCCGGTGAAACATCAAGATCGCCACCACCCGCCGGGCCCGACGAACTCCCTCGACACGGCTGGATCGGAGTACGAGGGACGCCATCGACTGAGTGTCAAGAACTGGGGCGCCGGAGTAACGGCGCCGGATCTCGGACGCGAGGAGAACGACGACTACTTCCTCTACGCCAGATCGCCCGCCGGTCTAAAGGGTATGTAGACAACACTTCCTCTCGCTATACATCACCATGATTTTGAGGAGGAAAATTTTTGAAATTACTACGCCCCCAACGGCATCCGAGCCTAGGTTTTTTTATGGTTTGATGTTTTGCACGAGTAGAACACAAGTGAGTTGTGGGCAAAGTCATACTACCTACCAAATGTCATACTTTGGTTCAGCGGTATTGAGATGAAGGCCTGACCGACATTACGAGACGCTTTACGCGAGACTGGTTTCACCGCTGTGAGCACTCCGGCTTAAAGGTGACGTGGGTGCCTCTCTCTACTTTAGTTGAACGAGGCTACGCCCGGTCCTTGAGAAGGTTAAACGAGTCTATTTGACGAAGTATCGCTGTGGTTTTGATGCGAGGTGAGACGGTTCTGCTTAAGCCCGTGCAGCCATAAAATTTGCAACAAAAAGTAGAGGACGCCTAACTTGTTTTTGGGCATGTTGTGATGTGATATGGTCAAGACGTGATGCTATATTTTATTGTATGAGATGATCATGTTTTGTAACCGGTTATCGGAACGGCGGAGCCATATGGTTGCGCTTATTTATGCAATGCAATCCTTGAATGCTTTACTTTATCACTGCGTAGCGATAGTCGAGAAGCATAAGTTTGGGGACGACAACGATGCTACGAAGATCAAGGTGTCGCCGGAATGGTGATTGGTGGTGCCGCAAGATGGAGATCATGAAGCACAAGATGATGATGACCATATCATATCACTTATATTGATTTGCATGTGATGTTTATCCTTTATGCATCTTATCTTGCTTTGATCGACGGTAGCATTATAAGATGATCTCTCACTAAATTATCAAGAAGTGTTCTCCAGTATGCAGCTAAAGTTCCGTGCCTGAACCACGGATGATCGGTGTGATAAGCCCCACGTCCATCTACAACGGTAAGCCGTTTTGCACCGCAAATACTCGGTTATACTTGACGAGCCTAGCATATGCGATATGGCCTCGAACACGGAGACCAAAGGTCGAGCGTGAATCATATAGTAGATATGATCAACATAAGATGTTCACCATTGAAAACTACTCCATTTCACGTGATGATCGGTTATGGTTTAGTTGATTTGATCACGGATCACTTAGATGACTAGAGGATGTCTTTCTAAGTGGGAGTTCTTTAGTAATATGATTAAGAACTTAAATTTATCATGAACTTAGTACCGATAGTATCTTGCTTGTTTATGTTTGATTGTAGATAGATGGCTCGCGTTGTTCCGAATTTTAATGCCCCTTGAGAAAGCAAAGTTGAAAGATGATGGTAAAATTACACGGACGGGTCCGAATTTGAGGATCATCCTCTTGTGCACGTAAGAGCTACGCCCCGATGCACCGCTAGGTGAAGCCCGCCTGAGCAACGCCGATGTTATGAACGCCCCAGAGCAAAGTGATGACTACTCTATAGTTCAGCAGCATGCTTTACGGTTAGAACCGGACTTCAACGACGTTTTGAACGCATGGAGCATTGAGATGTTCCAGAGTTGAAGTTAATTTCCAAGTAATGCCCGGATTGAGAGATATGAAGTTCCAATAAGTTCTATAGCGCAAGATGGAGGAGAAAGCTGTTAGTGAGCATAACTTAATTGGGTACTACAATCACTTGACACAATTGGGAGTTAATCTTCCGGATGATTGTGTCATTGATGAATTCTCCAATCAACGCCACCAAGCAAAAGGCTTTGATGAACTATAATATGCAAGGGTTAGTAAAGACTATCTGAGCTTTCCAATGCTAAAGGCTGGAGGTAGAAATCAAGAAGGAGCATCAAGTGTTGATGGTCAATAAGACCACTAGTTTCAAGAAGAAAAAAGGGAAGAAAAAGGAATTCAAGAAGAACAAGCAAGTTGTGCCAGAGAAGAAACCCAAGTCGGCCCTAAACCAAAATGAGTGCTTTACCGCAAGGACGGTCAGGAAGCGGAACTCCCCAAGTATTTGGCGGATAAGAAGGATGGCAAGGTGAACAAAGGTATATGGATATACATGTTATTGATGTACCTTACTAGAGCTCAGTAGCACTGGTATTTGATACGGTTCTTTGCTAATATTTGCAACTCAAAAGGACTACGGATTGCTTAACCGCAAAGGACGAGGTGATTGGGAAATGGTTCCAAAGTCGATGTGATCCGGGCGGCACGCTACCTTACATCTACCCGGATTAGTTTTAGACCTAAATAATTGTTATTTGGTGCCCTGAGCATGAACATTATATCGGATTTTTTGATTAGACGGTTATTCATTTAAATCAGAATAATGGTTGTTCTATTTATATGAGTAATATCTTTATGGTCATGCACCCTTGAGGAATGGTCTATTTTTGATGAATCTCGATAGTGTGATACATATTCATAATGTTGAAACCAAAAGATGGAGTTGATAAGTGGCAACTTATTTGTGGCACCGCTTAGGTCATATCGGTGTAAAGGATGAAGAAACTCCATATCGATGGACTTTGGAGTCACTTGATTATGAATCACTTGGCACTTATTAACCGTGCCTCATGGGCAAGATGACTAGAACACCGCCTCCGACTATGGAGAGAGCAACGATTTTTAAATCATACATGTATGTATGTGGTCCGATGAATTTGAGGCTCGGGGATATCGTTATTTTCTACCCACAGATGACTTAAAGATAGGGTATATCTACTTAATGAAACATAAGTCCAAACGCTTGAAAAGTTCAAAGAATTTAAGTGAAGTTGAAAATCATCGTAAAAGAAAATTAAGTTTCTACATCGATCGTGGAGGTGAATATTTGAGTTACGAAGTTTGGTCTACATTTGAAACAATGCGAATAGTTTAATCACGCCACCCAACACCCAACGAATGGTGTGTCCGAACGTCAATCGATTTACTAGATATGGTAATCTATGATGTCTCTAAGATTTACCGCTATCGCTTTGGGGTTATGCCAAGACCCGATTCACACGAATAGAACACCGCCAACCTGAGACGACATTATGAATGTGGTTTAGCAAGAAACCAAAGTTGTCGCTTTTAAAGTTTGGGGATGCGATGCTTATGTGAAAAGCTTCAACCGATAAGCTCAACCCAAATCGGAGAAATGTGTCTTCATAGGATACCCAAAGGAGACAGTGGGTACACCTTCTATCACAGATCCGGCAAGACATTCGCTGTTAAGAATGGATCCTTTCTAGAGAAGGAGTTTCTCGAAAGAAGTGAGGAGGAAAGTGGAACTTGATGAGGTATTAGTACCTTTTCCCTTACTTGAAAGTAGTTCGTCGTAAACCAGCCCGAGACACCACCCAAGTAGTGAGGAAGTTGATGATGTTGATCATGAAACTTCGATCAAAGGCTAACCTCGGAGATCAACCAGAGTAAGATCCGCCGAGTGGTACGGAATCCTGCTCGAAGTCATGCTACTAGATCATGATGAACCCATAACTATGAAGAAGCATGGTGAGCCCAGATTCCAAATGGCTTGAGGCCATGAAATCGAGATGGGATCCATGTATGAAAACAAATATGGATTTTGGTGACTTGCCCGAGGGTAGGCAAAATAGAAAACAAGTGGATCTTCAAGAAGAAGACCGACCCGATGGTAATGTTATCGTTTATAAAGCTCGATTTGTCGAAAGGTTTTCAAGTTCAAGGGTTGACTACGATGAGACCTTCTCACCAGAAGCGATGCTTAAGTCCGTCCAATCATGTTAGCAATCCCGATTTTATGATTATGAAATTTGGCAAATGGATGTAAAGACCCATTCCAATGGATTGAAGAAGAGTTGTATATGATGCAACCGAGGTTTTATCGATCCAAAGGAGCTAACAGTATGCAAGCTCCAAAGATCCATCTATGGACTGGTAAGCATCTCGAGTTGAATAAACGCTTGATAGTGTGATCAAAGATTTGGTTTGAGCATTTTGAGAAGCTCGATTTACAAGAAAGTGAGTGGAGCTCAGATTTTGATATTATATGGGATGACATATTGGATCGGAAATGATATAGAATTTCGATAGCATAAAGGATACTTGAATAAGAGTTTTCAATGAAAGACCCGTGAAGTGCTTATATTGGGCATTAAGATCTATAGAGATAGATCAAGACGCTTAATTGACTTTCACAAAGCACATACCTTGACAAAGTTTTGAAGAAGTTCAAATGGATCAAGCAAAGAAAGGGTTCTTGCCCGTGTTACAAGGTGGAAGTTGAGTCGACTCAATGCCCCACCAACGCAGAAGAAGAGAAAAATGAAAGATGTTCCCTATGTTCAGCCATAGGCTCTATCATGTATGCAATGTGGTACTGACCGAGGGCCTTGCTATAAGCCAGCAGGAGGCCAAAGTAATCCAGAGTGGATCGACCGTCAAGAACATCCCCAAATAACCGAAAAGGACTAAGGATATGTTTCGATATGGAGGTGACAAAGAGCTCATCGAATGGTTACGCTGATGCAAGTTTTGACACCGATCCCACGACTAAATCGCAGACGGATACGATTTACACTAAACGGAGGGGCTGGTGCGTTTAAACAAAGCGTCAGAAGGGATCTAATGTGAAGCGGAATACAGCGCCAAAGCAATGAAGGAGTCGATGAAGGAGTTCATATCCATCTAGGTGTCATACCTAGTGCATCGGGTCCAATGAAAATCTTCCGGAAAATCGAGCAATTGCCTTAGCAAAGGAATCCAGATTTCACAAGAGGACCAAGCACATCAAGAGACGCTAATTCCATCCGGACTTAGTCCGACGAGACATAGAGATTTGAGATACATACGGATCTAATGGCATCTGACTGCCTCTTCCACGAAAAACATGATCGACCAAGACCCTGGGTGTTAGAATCATTACTGTAATCTAGATTATTGACTTAGTGCAAGGGAGATCGGAAATATGCCCTAGAGGCAATAATAAAGTTATTATTTATTTCCTTATTTCATGATAAATGTTTATCATTCATGCTAGAATTGTATTAACGAAACATGATACATGTGTGAATGCATAGACAAAACAACATGTCACTAGTATGCCTTATAGACTAGCTTGTTAATCAAAGATGGTTATGTTTCCAACCATGAACAAGGAGTTGTTATTTGATTAACAAGGTCACATCATTAGTAGAATGATCCATTGACATGACCCATTCCTTAGCTTAGCACACATCGCTTAGTATGTTGCTACCGCTTTTATCCATGACATATACATGTTCCGTAACTATGAGATTATGCAACCCGCCACGGAGGAACACTTTGGTGCAAAACGCACAACGAATCGGGTGATTATAAAGGAGTACTAAGTGTCTCCAAAGGCGATGTTGGGTTCGATTTAGATTAGGTTTTTATCCATTGGAGAGGTATCTCGGCCCTCCGTAATGCACATCATCGCCTTAAGCACTACAACTAATGAGTTAGTGAGATGATGTATTAAACGAGTAAAGAGATTTGCCGAACGATTGAACTAGGTATTGATACCGACGATCGAATCTCGCAAGTAACATACCGATGACAAAGGAACAACGATGTTGTTATGCGGTCCACCGATAAAGATCTTAGAATATGTAGGAACCAATATGGGCATCCAGGTCCCGCTTTGGTTATTGACCGGAATAGTTCTAGGTCATGTCTACATTGTTCTCGAACCGTAGGGTCCGCACGCTTGGTTTCCGGGATGCTTATTATGAGTTTATGTATTTTGATGTACCGGAGTTCGAGTCCCGATTGAACGACATGACGAGGAGTCTCAATGGTCGGACAAAAGATTGATATATTGGCTATGTTTGGAGTTCGAATGGTTCCCGGGAAACGGAATTTACGGAGTACCGGAGGTTACGAACCCCCGGAGGTAAATGGGCCCTATGGGCCTTGGTGGAAAGGGAGAAGGGCAGCCCAAGAGGGTTGGCCCCCCCTTCCCTAGTCCTATTAGGACTAGGAGAAGGGGCCCCCTCTCTCTCTTTCCCTCCGAACCTAGTTACTAGGATTGGGGGAATCACCCGAGGGAGGGACTGGCGGCCACCCTGGCCGCCCTCCCCTCGCCCTTTTATACGGGCAGGGGGCACCGGAACACAAGTTGATCGGAGATCCCTTAGCTGCGGTGCCCTCCACCATATTCCACCTGTTATACCGCGCGCTTAGGCGGCCTCGGCCGTGAAACATCAAGATCGCACCACGCCGCGGCCGACGAACCTCACACTCGCTGGATCGAGTACGGGACGCCATCGAGGTACGGGTTCAAGAACTGGCCGAAACGGCCGGATCGGTCGGATCCGAGGAGAACGACGATACTTCCTCTAGTTGTGATCGCCCGCCGGTTACAAGGGTATGTAGACAACACCCCCTCTCGCTATACATCACCATGATCTTGCGGTGGAGGGAAAATTTTGAAATTACTACGCTCCCCATCAAATGCAACTGTTTCTAATGCATAACCCCAAACGATATGGTAGATCAAGAAGAGACATCATAGATCGACTTTCAATAAAGACGATGACGTCGGAACACCATTACACCTGGTGTTTCCTGTTGGGGAGTAGTGAAACTATTTCCATTGTTTTAATCAAGGCCAAATCAGAATCGAAATATTTTACCCCCATCATATCGAGAAACTTTTTATTTTATTGTTACGATGATTCTACTTACCAAATTTTTTGAACTTTTCAAACGTTTTATTATGTTTCATCAAGTAGATATACCCAATTCCCAAATCATCTGTGAAGGTCAAAATAATGATACTTGTCGCAGCCTTAATATTCATTGACTACATACATCGAATGATTTCAACAAATGGCTGGCCCATTGTTCCGAGAACGGGTTTATATCTTGCCCATGAGGCATGGTTCGAACATCAAGTGATTCCAAAGCCCATCAACATGGAGTTTCTTCATGCGCTTTTACACCAATATGATTAAACGGCAAAGCACAAATAGGTTGACTTCATTATTAACTTCGATCTTTTGGTTTAAATATTATGAATATTGTATCACTACGATCGAAGTTCCAAAAACCATTTTTTGTTGGGTGTATGACCATAGAAGGTTTTATTCATGTAAACAAAACAACAATTGTTTCTAACTTAAATGAATAATCAGAAGAATAAACATGATCAAATCATATTTATGCTCAACGCAACACCAAATAACACTTATTTAGTTTCAACACTAATCCCGAAAGTATAGGGAGAGGCATGATGATCATATCAACCTTGGAACTACTTGCAACACACATCGCATTCACCTTAACTAGTCTCTGCTTCATTCGCAACTCCCGCTTCGAGTTACTACTTAGCAATCAACCAAGATCAAATAGAGGGGTTGCTATGAACACTAGTAAAATACACATCAATAATCAGATATCCAATATACCTTTGTTCACTTTGCCATCCTTCTTATCCGCCAAATACTTGGGGTAGTTCCGCCAAAGGACCAGTCCCTTTGCGAGAAGCTCTTAGTCTCGTGCTTAGGACCGACTGGGCTTCTTCACTTGAGCAACAACTTGCTTGCCGTTCTTGAAGTTCCCTTCCGCCTTTTGCCTTTCTTGAAACTAGTGATCTTGTCAACCATCAACACTTGATGTTTTTCTTTGATTTCTACCTTCCCGATTTTAGCATCGCGAAGAGCTTGGGAGTAGTTTCGTTATCCCTTGCATATTATAGTTCATCATGAAGTTCTACTAACTTGGTGATGGTGACTAGAGAATTTCCAATCACTATCTTATCCGGAAGATTAACTCCCACTTGATTCGGATTGTAGTACTTATAACTGGCACATGCTCACTAGTTGAGCGATTCTCTCCATCTTTAGCTATAGAACTTGTTGGAGACTTCAATCTCTCAACTCGGTATTTGCTAGAAATATTAACTTCAACTCCTGAACATCTCATATGGTCCATGATGTTCAAAACATCTTTGAAGTCCCGATTCTAAGCCATAAAGCATGGTGCACAAAACTATCAAGTAGTCATCATATTTGAGCTAGCCAAACGCTCATAACGCCTGATCCGCCCACAATAGGTCTCGCTACCTAGCAAAGGCATTAAGGACATAATTCTTCAGGCAAAGAATGAGGATAAACCTCGATCGGATCCAATCCACATCATTGCTACTAACATTTTTCAACCTAGTTTTTCTAGGAACATATCAAAATAAACATATGAAAGCAACAACGCAAGCTATTGATCTTACAACATAATTTGCAAAATACTACCAGGACTAAGTTCATGATAAATTTAAGTTCAATTAATCATATTACTTAAGAACTCCCACTTAGATAGACATCTCTTAGTCATCTAAGTGACCACGGATCCAAATCAACTAAACCATAACCGATCATCAGTGAGATGGAGTAGTTTTCAATGGTGAACATCTTATGTTGATCATATCTACTATATGATTCACGCCGACCTTTCGGTCTCCGTGTTCCGAGGCCAATTCATATGCTAGGCTCCGTTTAACTGAGTATTCCACAGTAAACTGGCTTGCACCTGTAGATGGACGGAGCTTATCACACCGATCATCATGTGGTGTCCGGCATGACTTAACTTTGGCAATGGTGCATACTGGGAGAACACTTCTTGATAATTAGTGAGAGATCATCTTAAAATGCTACCATAATCAAAGCAATAATAAGATGTATAATAGATAAACATCATATGCAATCAAAATATGTGACATGATATGGTCATGATCATCTTGCCTTTGATCTCCATCTCCAAAGTTCATGATCTTTATCGTCACCGCATGACACCATGATCTTCATCATCTTGATCTATATCAATGTCGCCATATGGTCGCTCACCAACTATTGCTCTTGTAACTATTGCTATCGGATAGCGATAAAGTAAAGCAAATATTTGGCACTTGCATCTTTATGCAACAAAGAGACAACCATAGGCTTCGCCAGCTTCCGATAACTTCAACAAAACATGATCATCTCATACAATAAAATATAGCATCACGCCTTGACCATATCACATCACAACATGCCCTCGCAAAAACAAGTTAGACGCCCTCTACTTTGTTGTTGCAAATTTTACGGGTTGCTACGGCTTAGCAAGAACCGTTTCACCACGCATCAAAACCACAACGATAGTTTGTCAAATAGACCTGTTAACCTTCACAAGGACCGGCACCACACCGTTCAACTAAAGTTGGAGAAACAGACACCTTAGTCACCTATGTGCAAAGCACGGCTAAAACCGCTCGCAGAAGCCGACGCTGTAATGTCGGTCCGGCCGCTTATCCAACAATACCGCGAACCAAAGTATGACATGCGTAGGCAGATGACTTATATCATCCACAACTCACTTGTGTTCTACTCGCATATAACATCAACGATAAAACCTGGCTCGATGCCACCGCTGGGGAACGAGTAATTTCAAAATTTTCCACGCAAACGCAAGATCATGGTGATGCATAGCAACGAGAGGGAGAGTTGTCTACATACCCTTGACAAGCGAAGCGCGACAACGCTTGATGTAGTCGACGCCTTCACGATCCGACCGATCCAAGTACCGAACGACGGCACCTCCGGAAGTTCAGACACGCTCAGCTCGATGACGATCTCCGCCCGATCCCAGAGTCCGAGATGAGTTCCAAGACGACGGGCGCAGGACGATGTTGATGTACTACGGGCAGGGCTTCTAAACTCCGCGACGAATGACCGAGGTGGAATCTGGTGGAGGGGGCACCGACACGGCTAAGGAACGATCCAGATCAACTTGTGTTCATGGGTGCCCCTACCTCAGATATAAAGGAGTGGAGGAGGGGAGGGCCGGCCCTCTATGGCGCGCCTTAGGGGAGTCCTACTCCCACCGGAGTAGGATTCCCTTCCTAGTCCAACTAGGAACCCTTCCATGTAGTAGGAGAGGAGAAGGAAAGGAAAAGAGAAGGAGAAGGAAGGAAGGGGCGCCTCCCTAGTCCAATTCGGACTAGCCAAGGGAGGGTGCGCCACCCTTAGGCCCTCCTCTTCTTTCCTGTATGGCCCAATGAGGCCCAATACGAATTCCTGTAACTCTCCGTAAAAATACCCAATCATTCGAACCTTCCAACTCCAATATAGTCGCCCAATATATCGATCTTTACGCCTCGACCATTCCGAGACTCCTCGTCATGTCCCCGATCTCATCTGGGACTAACTCCTTCGGTACATCAAAACTCATAAACTCATAATATAATCCATCAAACCTTGTTGCCTCGACCCACGGGTTCGAGAACTATGTAGACATGACCTAGAACTATTCTTGGTCAATAACCAATAGCGGACCTGAACTATTCTTGGTCAATAACCAATAACCCATATTGGCTTACATATTCTACGAAGATCTAGAACTATGTAGATGTAACACCGGATCCGAGCGCTGTGTGTCCGCATTATTTCGCCTAATGTCATTTGCTTTGTGTTGCATTTATCATGTCATCATGTGATTTCATTTTGCATAC
>JAHHZJ010007110.1:0-21593 GCA_021437245.1 Aegilops speltoides | reverse complement strand
TAATTAAATTCAACACTCCCCTAATCTCGCTATCCATATAAGTTGTTGGGGAACGAGTATTTCAAAAATTTCCTACGCATTAACGCAAGATCATGGTGATGCATAGCAACGAGGGGAGAGTGTTGTTCACGCACTCGTGAGACCAAGCGAAGCGCTGACGCAACGAGAGCAAGTAGTCGACGCCCTCCCGGTCCAACCGATCCAAGCACCGCATTCTGCACCTCCGAGTTCTTGACACACGACAGCTCGATGACGCCCCCGATCTCCGATCCAGCAGAGGCGCTGGAGGAGTTCCACAAGACGACGGCGGCAGGACGATCTTGATGTTCTCCGCCGCAGGCTTCGCCAAGCACCGCTACAATATGACCGAGGTGTAATATCGTGGAGGGGGCACCGACACGGCTAAGGAACGATCTCAATGATCAACTTGTGTGTCTAGGGTGCCCTTTACCCCGATATAAAGGAGGGAGGAGGAGGAGGCCGGCCCAAGGGGTGAGCTGCTTTAGGGGGGCAATCCTACCCAAGTAGGTTTGCCTCCCTTTCCTATTCGGAGTAGGAGAAGGAAGGAAGAGGGGAGAGAAGGAAAGGGGGCCGCCACCTTCCCAATTGGATTACTTTGGGGCGCGCCTCCCTTGCTCCTTCTCCTCCTTCCACTAAGGCCCAATAAGGCCCATATACTTACCGGGGTTCCAGAACCTCCCGAGTCTGCATATTCCCAAACTCTCCCTAACCTTTCCGTGTCCAAATATATCCGTCCAATATATCAATCTTTATGTCTCGACCATTTCGAGACTCCTCGTCATGTCCGTGATCACATTCGGACTCAACAACCTTCGTACATCAAAATACATAAACTCATAATATAACTCGCCATCGAAACCTTGTTGCCATGGACTTACTTGCCGAGAACAATGTAGACATGACCGAGACATGTCTCCAATAATAACCAATAGCGGGACCTGATGCCCATATTGGTTCCTACATATTCTACGAAGATCTTTATCGGCCAAACCGCATAACAACATACTTTGTTCCCTTTGTCATCGTATAGTTATTTGCCCGAGATTTGATCGCCAGATCCAATACCTAGTTCAATCTCGCTACTGCAAGAAGTCTTTACTCATTCTCAGAATACGCCATCTCATAACTAACTCATTAGTTACATGCTTGCAAGGCTTAGGTGATGAGTATTACCGAGAGGGCCCAGAGATACCTCCCATAATCGGAGTGACAAATCCTAATCTCAATTATGCCAACCCAACATGTACCTTCTAAACACCTCAGAGCACCTTTATAATCACCCGCTTACGCTAGACGCTTGGTAGCACACAAAGTGTTCTTTCGTAAACGGAGTTGCATAACTCATAGTTGCAGTGAACTTTGTATAAGTCATGAAGAAAGCAATAGCAAGATACTAAACGATCAAGTGCTAGGCTAACGGAATGGGTCATGTCAATCACATCATTCTCCTAATGATGTGATCCCGTTAATCAAATAACAACTCTTTGTCCATGGCTAGGAAACATAACCATCTTCGATAAACGAGCTAGTCAAGTAGAGGCATACTAGTGACACTATGTTTGTCTATGTATTCACACATGTATTATGTTTCCTAAGTAATACAATTCTAGCATGAATAATAAACATTTATCATGATATAAGGAAATAAATAATAACTTTATTATTGCCTCTAGGCATATTTCCTTCAGCCTCCCACTTGCACTAGAGTCAATAATCTAGTTCACATCGCCATGTGATTTAACACCAATATTCACATCTCGTATGTGATTAATACCCATAGTTCACATCATCATGTGATCAACACCCAAAGGGTTTGTTCACATCGCTATGTGATTAACACCCAAAGAGTACTAAGGTATGATCATGTTTTGCTTGTGAGAGAAGTTTAGTCAACGGGTCTCACATATTCAGAGTCCGTATGTATTTTGCAAATATTCTATGTCAACAATGCTCGCATGAGCTACTCTAGCTAATTGCTCCCACTTTCAATATGTATCCAAAGTTGAGACTTAGAGTCATCTCGATCAGTGTAAAAGTTTGCAATCGATGTAACAAACTCTTTTATCACCTCCATAATCGAGAAACATCTCCTTAGTCCTTGCTAAGGATATTCTTGACCAATGTCCAAAGGATCTACTCTTAGATCACTATTGTATTCCCTTGCCAAATTCGAGCAAGGTATACAATAGGTCCGGTACATAGCATAGCACACTTTATAGAACCTATGACCGAGGCATAGGGAATGATTTTTCATTCTCTTCTATTTTCTCATGTGGTCGGGATTTGAGTCTCACTCAATTTCATACCTTTGCAACACAGTGCAAGAACTCTTTCTTTGACTGCTCCATTTTGAACTATTTCAAAATCTTGCCAAGGTATGTACTCATTGAAAATCTTATCAAGCCGCCTTGATCTATCTCAATAGATCTTGATGCTCAATATGTAAGTAGCTTTTATCGAGGTCTTTTCTTTTAAAGAACTCCTTTAAACACACCTTTATGCTTTGCGTAAAATTCTACATTATTTCGATCAACAATATGTCACCACATATACTAATCGAAAGGTCAGAGTGCTCCCACTCACTTTATTGTAAATACAGCTTCATCGTAAGTCCATATAAACTATATGCTTTGATAAACTTATCAAAGCGTATATTCCAACTCCGAGATGCTTTGCACCACCATAGATGGATCGCCGAGCTTGCACATTTTGTTAGCACCTTTAGGATTGACAAAACCTTCTCGTTGCATCATATACAACTCTTCTTTAATAAATCCATTAAGGAATGCAGTTTTGACATCCATTTGCCGATTTCATAAATGTGGCAATTACAACATGATTCGTGACAGATTAAGCATCGATACGAGTGAGAAAATCTCATCAGATTCAACACCTTGAACTTGTTGAAAACCTTTCGCAACAAGTCAAGCTTGGTAGATAGTATTACTACTATCGTCCGCCTTCCTCTTGAAGATCCATTCATTTAACATGGCTTGTCGATCATCGAGCAAGTCAATCAAAGTCCATACTTTGTTCTCATACATGGATCATATCTCGATTTTATGGCCTCGAGCCATTTCGGAATCTGGCTCATCATCGCTTCTCATAGTTCGCAGTTCATCATGGTCTAGTAACATGACTTCCGTAACATGATTACTACACCACTCTAGTGCGGATCTTACTCGAAGACCTACGAGGTTCTCAGAGTAACTTGATTTGAAGTTTCATGATCAATATCATTAGCTTCCTCACTAATTGGGGTATTTGTCACAAGAACTAATTTCGTGATAAACTACTTTCCAATAAGGGAGCAGTACATGCTACCTCGCCAAGTTCTAATTTCCTCCCATTCACTTTTTTCGAGAGAAACTCCTTCTCCGAAAGGATCCATTTTAGCAACTAATATCTTGCCTTCGGATCTGTTATAGAAGGTGTACCCAATAATTTCCTTTGGGTATTCTATGAAGACGATTTCTCGATTTGGGTTCGAGCTATCAGATGAAACTTTTTCACATAAGCATCGCGAGCCCCAAACTTTAAGAAACAACAATTTAGGTTTATCGCTAAACCATAGTTCATACGGTATGCCTCAACGGATTTAGATGGTGCCCTATTTTAAATGTGAATGCAGCTGTCTCTAATGCATAACCCCAAAACGATAGTGGTAAACCGATAAGAGACATCATAGATCGCACCATATCCAATAAAGTGCAAGATACGACGCTCGACACACCATAACGCTAGGTGTTCCGTGGCGGAGCTGTGAATCTATTCCACATTGTTTTAATTGAAGACCAAACTCAGAACTCAAATATTCTCTCTCGCGATCGATCGCAGTAAACTTTATTTTCTTGTTACGATGATTTTCCACTTCACTCTAAAATTCTTTTGAACCTTTCAACTATTTCGACTTATGTTTCATCAAGTAGATATACCCATATCTGCCAAATCATCTTGTGAAGGTCGAAAATAACGATACTTGCCACAAGCCTTCATACTCATTGGTCTCGCATACATCAAGATGTATTATTTCCAATAAGTCGGTAGCTCGCTCCATTGTTCCAAGAACGGAGCTTTAGTCATCTTGCCCAAAAGGCACGGTTCAAGCAAGCATCAAATGATTCATAACCAAGTGATTTCAAAAATCCATCTTTATGGAGTTTCTTCATGCACTTTACACCAATATGACCCAAACGGCAAGTACACAAATAAGTTGCACTATCATTATTAACTTTGCATCTTTTGGCCTCAATATTATGAATATGTGTATCACTACGATCGAGATCCAACAAACTATTTTCATTGGGTGTATGACCATTGAAGGTTTTATTCATGTAAACAGTAACAACAATTATTCTTGATTTTAAATGAATAATCAGATTGCAATAAACATGATCAAATCATATTCATGCTCAACGCAAACGCCAAATAACATTTATTTAGGTTTAACACTAATCCCGAAAATATAGGAGTATGCGATGATGATCATATCAATCTTGGAACTACTTCCAACACTCACCGCCACTTTCCTTCAACTAGTCTCGCTTATTCAGAACTCCTGCTTCGAAGTTACCAACTGAAAGCAACCTAACAAGTATCAAATACTCAAGGGCTACTATAAACACTAGTAAGGCACACATCAATAATCAGATATGAAATATACCCTTGTTCACTTTGCCATCCTTCTTATCCACCAAATATTCAGTGGCATTTCCGCCCAGGACTATTTCCTTTGCAAGTAAACACTCGTTTGTCACGACCGGTTTTCCGATAAAAATATTTATTGAAAAGCCAATCTTGTTACCCCAGCTTTTGAGAAGTACCTCACCGGTAGACAAATTCTGATACAAGAAGCCAAGAGTATAAAATATAATACGGCTGAGCCAAGGATGCTCAACAAATTTATTACAAGCGCCAATAATTATACATAATGGCGGTATAACACAAGGGTGAGGTGGCATACTACCGACTCAACTAAATCAAGCGGTGGTGGTATATCACAAAGGAGAAGTGATATGCTCAACTAGCATCTCATCGAAGCCGAGGTGAGGCTCGTGAATTTATTTGGGTAGCGGAAGCGATATAGTACAATGACCAAAACCAAGGGTCGACGGATCGACCGACTCTCTAGGCGCCGGACTCGCTATCGAACTCTTCATCCATGAGATCGCCACAAGATCCGCCAAATCAATAAGCCGAGTACTTTAAAAGTACTCGCAAGACCGCTCGACGAAGATATAACAAATGCATGCATGAAATGCGATCGATAAATACACCAATGCATGAACAGATATTAGCATACGGAATAAATAAAGGGGAAACGGCGTAGTCCGCCGTAAAATCCCAACAACATAAACAAAATGAAACCCGATCGGTGTCCGGGCGACGCCGAAAGGTAAATAAATAAATAGAAGGAAAGAAATGCCATAACAAAGGCCCGAGCGACGCCACATAAAGGGCTTTAAAAGAAATGCTACAATGCAAGGCCCGAGCGACACCGCATAAAGGGCTTTAAAAGAAATGTCATAATCAAGGCCCCGAGCGACGCCACATAAAGGGCTTTAAAAGAAATGCTATACGCAAGGCCCGAGCGACACCGCATAAAGGGCTTTAAAAGAAATGCTATAACAAGGCCCGAGCGACGCCACATAAAGGGCTTTAAAAGAAATGTTACAATGCAAGGCCCGAGCGACACCGCATAAAGGGCTTTAAAAGAAATGCTACACGCAAGGCTCGAGCGACACCGCATAAAGGGCTTTAAAAGAAATGCCATAATGCAAGGCCCGAGCGACGCCACATAAAGGGCTTTAAAAGAAATGCTATAGCCAAGGCCCGAGCGACACCGCATAAAGGGCTTTAAAAGAAATGTCAAGCCAAGGCCCCGAGCGACACCGCATAAAGGGCTTTAAAGGAAATGCTATACCAAGGCCTCGAGCGACACCGCATAAAGGGCTTTAAAAGAATGTAACAACACTCATAACAAAATTCAGCTCATAATAATAAACGGGTTAGCACATCACAAGAATATCCCATTAAATCGCATTTTAGTACTCATGAACTTTCTCCGAGTTTTCATCATCAACAAACACTTGTCGATAAGAATAGTATAGAATTTGATGATGATAAGATGATTCAAAGGAGTTTTGATCTGCAGAGCTTGTACTAAAATCACCCACACCAACGGATTTCGAGTCACGGCGACTAGTTCCGCTTCACGGTATTTCGTAAGAAAACACAGCGATCCAAAGACACACCCATCATACTTCTCGATGTCGTCGAATCACCCTGCACATCGCTCAAGAAAACTTTTGAGACGGGAGATCACAATCTCAATAGCATGGGATCGAATTTATATACGCCTAAGGGTGCCCCTCTCGTCCCAACCGAAACACCCATGCCCCCGACCGGATGACCGGCTTTAATCCAGGCCATGGAACCATCATCCCGCCTCTCCTTTTGTGTGTACCAGAAAGCGGTTTGCAACTTATTATGCCATATTCCTCATGGAAAACATGTGGTAGTACGGAGTGAAATCGAAGGAATCGAACCGACACGGGTTGATTCGAAGTAAAGAGATGTGTATGAAGACCGCATGCTACAACACCGCCATCTTACCCATACTCATGCCAACACATGGCCATGCACCTCCATACACCACAAGTATGGATCAATGAAATTACATGTCTCCACATGCATGAATAATAACCTCCATCCAGATGCTCACCAACATGCTATGAAACTACTTACATGCAAACATGCCAAACACTCATCATATCAAAAGTCTCAACATGCTTGCCTGGTTCAGAGTAGTCGGAGCCTAGCTCGTGAAGTTCGCGTTCACCACCTCCTTCGTATCTACGATAATGTAAAATATACGCGCTTATCGTGAATACCGAAGGTGCACAAAATTATCTCAAATAATTTTCAAATAAATCTGATAAAAACTAGACAAAATTTCAAAGAGGACAGAAAAGAATCAATCAAAAATATGCTTCGATAAAAGTTATTAGGGTTTTTGTCCAGGACCCATCTCAGAATGAAACAGTAAACTTCCTGTGGTTTTTATTGCAAAACAGTAAAACGTTTCAGATTAGAATACGCCGGCAGAGGAGAAAAACGATTCGCAAAAAGACGCTTAAAACGGTTCGCTTGAAAACGAATCAGAGAGGCCGACGGGCGGTCCCACCCGCCAAGTTCAAATTTGAAAGGCGCTTGGCTCGCTGGCGCCGAGAGTCGCGGAGCCGGGCGATCCACGGCGAGGTAGGGTGATCGGGAGTACCAGCTGTTCAGGTGCCATTCCGCTTGGCTGGTGGTGGTGGTCGCCACGCAGCACCACGCCGACGGTGGCTCTGCCTGCCCACGGACGGCAGTTCTGGGCGAGGATGAAGCTCACCGGAGAGGGCTGCAATGATCAAATTGACGAGGGGTTAGGGATATGGTAGCTAGAGAGGAAGTTGGACGGAGTTAGGGCATCGGAGACGGCCTCATCTGCAGCGAATCGAGCTGGAGCCCGAGGCGGAACGGGCCGGAGTTGGGGGAGGAGACCTCTCGAGGTCCTCCTAGTGGCCCGTGAGGTGTAGGTGGAGTGTAGTGAGCGGCGTGTCGAGAGGGGACTCGGGTCTTTTTATAGGCGACCCGAGGCGGTTGCCGCGAACGGATAAGTCCGCGAGGGATTACGGCGAGCAAAGGGCTGGACAGGTGTTTAGGAGTTGAGCGTTGTCGCTGTTGCCACCGAGCTGATTTGGTGCCGCCGCGCCGAGTTTGGCTTTGCCGAGGTGGAGTTCGACGAACGGAGCAAAGGCGGCATCGCCGGGCGGCAGGGAGCGCGCGCTCGGCTTGCCGGGCCACGACGACGTGCAGCGGGTGTGCCGCGCATGAGGCCACGCGGAGAGCTGTGAAGCAATGGGCGGCGCAGAACGGCGCTATGGCAGTGTCGCTTCGCTGGTCGCCACGGGTGGCGCTGCCAGCGGGGACACGCCGCTGAAGGGCTGTGGTGCTCCCGACGCCGAAGCCGCTAAGCGCATGCGTGCAAGGCTGCGACAAGCGAGCCAAAGCGACGAGCAACGTACAAAGGCACAGACTTTGTGACTCAAACTGCTTGATGAAAATGACACCGCAAACCTGAATTTATCGCAGTGTTTGAACAAAGGCACGCCAGTGTTCGATGTAATGATTCCGCTTGTAGGAATTTTTCCTTGGGCTGATTTTTGGTGGAGTGGCTCCTCAATGTCCCAAAGAGGGCTGCCTGATTTTGGTGGAATTTTGGAGGAGTGTAGGTATGAATTTCACCAAATTTGGCAAATCTGGTCCAAACTTGCAGAGAGTGTAGTTTGAAAAATTTGAAAAGAAGATGAGTGGATCAAGATGGTCCTGGGTTGTGAGTACAAAGGACTAGCCAAGAGAGTTGGTTTGAGATCAAAACTCACAAGAAAAGGGACACTTGCTTTGTAAATGGTTCAGCTCAAAATAATTATCGTAAAAGATTTGAGAGAAGAATTAATTCAAATAAAATCCAAAACTTGTTTGGATGAGTTGGGATAGTGAACTTAAGTTGCCGGCAAGGAGGAGAGGAGGTTTTGGAGTGGTTTTACCACATGGGTAAAATACAGAGTCATGGATGGTTAAGAAAAGAAAGGTGACCCTAAATCTTTTCTTTGAAATATGAAAGAAGATAAACTCCAAAAATCCAATTTTTGGAAGGAAACAACAGAGGGAATATTTAAAGGATCAAACCTAAGGTTTTGAAGAAGAAAACAGAGATGACAAACTTGCCAAAGAAAAGAGAAGTTAAAGAGAATAGCCTTTTTCCTAAAAGAAAATAAAAGGCCTTTCTTAAAGAAAGAAAGAAACCAGCAATGTTTTTGCTAAAACCAAATAAAATTTTTGGAGTGTCACAACACCTACCCCTTAGGAAAATCTCGCCCCGAGATTTCAGCTGATCCTAAATAAGTGTGGATGTTCCGTCCAAGAAAATCTCTCTTCCCAAGTTGCTTCATTCTCGTGTGATTGCTCCATTGACTCAAAACTTGATGGTTTTCTCGTCGAGTTCTTCTTTCGCACTTCTAATATTCTTACCGGATGTTCCCGATAGGTGAGATCTGGTTGTACGCCAATGTTCTCGTGGATACTTGTTTCTCTCGGGTTGCTCACGATTTCTTAATTGTGAGACGGGAATACGCTAGGACGCCGGATAATTCTTTGGGCAAGTCTAGTTGGTAGGCTACCTTGCCTCTTCGTACACTATACAAAATGGTCCGACAAACCTTGGTGCTAGCTTTCCTTTGACCTCGAACCGCTGCAGCCTCTCATAGGGATACCAGAGGTATACATAATCGCCGGCTCAAACCTCGACCTCTCGATGCTTTTGATTGTAATAACTCTTCCGGGGCTTTGAGCGGTCTTGAGTCGGTCCCCGATTAGCCTCGATTTTTCCTCGCTTTGAGCATGTCCGGGCCAAGATACGACTGCCTCCGTTTCAACTAATTTAGCGGGTACGCATCTCCGTCCGAGAGGGCTTCAAAAGGTGCCATTTGCAAGCTGGCTCGGTAACTGTGTTGTATGCGAACTCGCATATGGCAAGCTTTCTTCCCATGGTCCCATAGGTGAGGACACATGCTCTTAGCATGTCTTCTAGTATTTGGTTTACGCTGCTCGCTTGTCCATCACCGAGGATGGTATGCTGCATCAAGGCCGCTTGAGTTCCCTGAGCCTCGCTAGGTGCTCCCAAAATCTCGAGACTAACCGAGTGCCTCTCGCGATATTATTGTTTTAGGGACTCCATGCAAACAAACTATACGGCAAGATAAATACCGCAAGCTTCGAGTGGTGTGGGTTGTTTTCACCGGAATGAAATGTGCCACCTTGGTTAATCTGCCGCTGATGACCCATATGGCATCACTTCCGCTAGACCGAGGTAGTCCGACAATGAAGTCCATCCCTATTTCATCCCATTTCCACTCGTATTTTATTCGTTGCAGAGACCGCTGGTCTTTGATGTTCAGCTTTTATGCTGACAAGAATCGCAACATGCAATGAAAGTGGCTATATCCTCTTCATACCGTGCCACCAAAATCTTTCCCTAATATCCTTATACATTTTGGTTCCTCCGTGGTGGATCGAATATGGAGCGTGTGGGCTTCAGCTAAAATTTGATGTTTGAGGTCCTCATATTTGGCACGCAGAGTCTGCCTCCGCACTATAAGGTTCCTTCATTGTCTATGATGAATTCCGAGGCCTTGCCCATTTTTACCTTTTATTTTTATGCCTTCGATGTCAGGTGTTTATACTGAGCTTCTTTGATTTTCTCCACAAGGTTGGGTTGAATTTCCAAATTTGTTATGGTGCCTCCCGTGACCATTACCAAGTTGAGTTTGGTAAATTCTTGTTGGAATTCAGTCTCAAACTCGGCAGTTGTTGTCGTCCGGACTGGGTTCCACTAAGAGCATCCGCCACAACATTTGCTTTCCTCGATGATAGTGAATACCCACATCGTAATCTTTACCAATTCCAACCAGCGCCGTTGTCGTGAATTGAGTTCTGCTGTGTAAAAATATACTTGAGGCTTTATGGTCCGTGATATATTTCACAACGATTCCCAAAGAGGGAAGTGCCTCCATTCCTTGAGTGCATGTATGATCGCCGCCAATTCTAGGTCATGAGGGATAATTTTCCTCGTGTTTACGGTTGCCTTGAAGCGTATGCAACAACTTTGCCCTCTTGCATTAGTACGATCCGAGACCCTTTCGACGATCACAATATACTTCAAAATTCTGTGTATGTCCGCACAATTAATACCGTGTGCCGCACTTCTCTTTAGTTCTTGGAAACTTTTCTCACAAAGCTTCACCCACTCAAATTTCTTGTCTTTTTGAGTAATCGCCATTGGCTTGGCTATGGTGGAGAATCCTTCAATAAATCATGTAATATCCCCGCCATTCCTGTGAAACTTCGACATCCGTTACATTGGTGTGGCTTCCAACCATTACGGCCTTGACTTTTTCTCGGTCCACGGCAATACCTTCTTGATTTAATACGCGGCCCAAAAAGCCTACTCGTTTTAACCAAAATTCACACTTGCTGAATTTGGCGCATAATTTATGTTTTCTCGAGTTCCCTAACACAACTCGAGGTGTTCTCGTGATGCTCTTCCTGTCTTGAATATATCAAAATATCGCCAATGAATACCACAACAAACTTGTCCATAAACTTCATAAATACTTTGTTCATGAGGTGAACAAAATATGCGGGGCGCTTTGTCATTCCAAATGGCATTATCGTGAACTCATACATCCAGATCCGAGGTGAAAGCTGTCTTGGGGATATCCTCTATGCATCTTTAATTGATGGTAACCTGATCTTAAGTCAATTTTTGAGAAGACCCCGCTTGAGCGAGCTGGTCAAATAAATCATTTATTCTTGGCATTGGGTATTTGTTCTGATTGTGACCATATTAAGTGCTCGGTAGTCTACACACAATCTCAAGTGTTCCATCCTTCTTTTGGCAAATAAAATTGGTGAACCCCAAGGAGGAGCCGCTCAGATATATCCTTTGTCTAGTAATTCTTTTATTTGCTTCTTCAATTCTACCAACTCGATGGTGCCATTCTCAGATGGTTTCTTGTATATGGGGTGGTTCCAAAAGCTCAATGCTGAATTCTATTTCCGATCCGTGGCATGCCCGTAATTCTTCGAAATACGCCTGAAATTCACACACCATCGAACTTTGTTTAGTTCGTAAATGTCCACTTTATTCAATCTTGGTTGCCGAGATATTTTTCTGCCTTGGGCGTAAACTCATACTGCTTTTCCCGAGGTGATGAGTGAGAATTACGGATCGTTGAAACAATGATAAAACCTTTGTTGGTGGTTAACCAATCCATCCCTAGGATGACGCCCACCATTGTTTTCCAAAACAATGAGATTTATGCGGAACTCTAATCCTTCAAACTTAATAACCACACCTTGACAAGAACTCGAGTAACTTGCTGATTTCAGTGGACTTGATGATCATCGATTTTTCCAAAGGAAGCATCGAAAAATTATTTTTCAAAGCAAAACCTTTCGAATGAATGAGTGAGAAGCTCCAATCAAACAAAACCATGGCAGGTATTGTGTTGACAGAAACGCATCGAGTAACGATATCCGGCATTCTGGCTTCCTCCGGGGTCACGGGTTCGATGACCCTTCCGTGGTTGTTATTGGGGTTGAAATTGTTTCGCTTGGTGCTGAATTATTGCCACCGTTGTTCGCTTCGGGTTGAGTTCTTGGTTTGGGGCATTGCTTGGCATAATGCCCTTCTTCCACAAAGCGTAATAAGTAACGCTCGGGCGATATGTGAACTCCTTGTCCCTTGCATGAAAATTTTGATTGGGCGTGAGACGCTTGTCGGGATTTGTGCGCCCCACCTTCTCGAAAATCTATCTTGCTTCGATGGTTGCAGCATGGTTTGTCCGTCCTTTTTCGCTATGGAAATCTTCCAAGTCGCTCTCATTTTCCGTGGTAATGGCTTTATCCACCAGTGTTTTAAAATCTGGAAAAGTGTGTACAACCAGTTGGCATTTAAGTGCGGGCGCTTAGACCGTCAAGGAATTTTTCCATCTTCTTGCTTTCACCATACGCTCTTCATTGGCGAAGGGACAATAAAGTGAATCGACCATTGTAATCGACATCGCCATATTCCTTTGTTTGAGGTCATCGAACTCTCTTCTTGATTTTCATAATACTCTTGGGAATGTGTGCACCACTTAAAACCTTCCTTGAAATCATCCCAAGTTATATTATTTTCATTGGGATGCATGTGCAGAAATTTTCCCACCACGGCTTGCGGTGCTTCCTGTGAGATAGTGCGTGCATATAATACTTTTTCCTGGTCTGAACATCTTGCAATATTTAATTTTCTTCCATATCTCGCCGCCCTCGCTTCAAGAGGTTTGTCAAGATGAGAAAATGTCCGAGGACGGTCTTCGTAATTCAGATAATTTGAATGTCATGGATATCGCCCATGGTGATTTCCCATGTTGAAAACTTGGTTCATCATTTCTCGATGTTGTTGCTGACTTTGTTCAAAAGGCGGCACATTTGAGAAAGTGCCGCTTCACCGCCTCGCTGACTGACCGCCCTGCGCGTTATTGTTGTCCGTTGAGTGTCACAATTTTCCCGCGGAGCTGGCATGGAGCGCGCCCAAGGACGCAGACATTTTTCACTGGGATACATTTTGTAAAACCCATAAGAACAAACAGAAAAGAATCGCCAAAATTTAAATCCATAAATTCACTGTGGTTTTCAAATAAGAATAAAATGCCAAGACAACACAAAGAAACAAAAGATTTGCGCACGGAGAAGAACTGCTCATTACGATCTTACACGCGGTCGATAATTATACAATACATCACTCAGATAGGCGACATAATCCTCGACATGTTATTTAGGCTAGTGCACTTCTCCACTTCCTACATGATGCTAAAAGTGCTACTTCTCACAACCTATGTACATATACACATATCGCATAAGCTGCATCTCGCATGTCGGTTAAGCTGCATCACGGAGATGTTGACGATCTCCTTGGCTCGCCAAGGGTGAGGCGGCGGAGGTCGGGAGTCGACCTCCTCCTCACTAATAGGCTCCAGACGGAGTGCTGCGCTGAGAAGGTGGAGCGGTGCCGAGGTGGAGCAACACTAACAGGATGGGCGCAAAGGTTGGTGTAGCACGGTTGGAGTGGGCGCGATGACTTGGTTGAATTCCTCGGTAGGCAAAGCGATTTACCGGTGCATAGGATGCCGAGGACGAGACAAACGCCGCTGGCGGTGCGGTGTGCAGGAGCTCCTCCTCGTTGGCGGCACAGCCATGGATCGAGTCCATGCGGCAGCCACGAAGTCGCCCACCAAATTGTCGAATCGCTGCCTCCAGGCCCGGAGATACTCAATAAGCATCTCAAAGGCTCGCCCCGCTTCTCCTCCGGGACAGAGAATGCATAGTGACAGTGTAGGGCACATGGCATGGGAGGTAGCGTAACGACGAAGTCTTCATTGAGGGAAGGACATCCTCG
The DNA here is from genome assembly GCA_021437245.1 of Aegilops speltoides. Classification (NCBI taxonomy): domain Eukaryota; kingdom Viridiplantae; phylum Streptophyta; class Magnoliopsida; order Poales; family Poaceae; genus Aegilops; species Aegilops speltoides. The sequence continues at coordinate 7,528 of JAHHZJ010007110.1, read as the reverse complement.
AGGCGAAGCTATCGCCACGGGCTGCCATCTCGCATAGCATGCTTCTCCGTAGGCATGGCTCTTCCCACAAACCGAAGCGCCAGAACTCAACACGCCTCCCTTGAATTGCACCGCTGCCGGGTGCATGGTCGACTGCTGCTGACCTTGTGCCGGTAGAATGTGAAAGCTGGGCGACAGATGGCCCCATCGCGACCGAACGACGCAGAGAGAAGCTTGACGAACCCATCGGGCACGCTATTAACATCTCGAGACTCGCAGCCGCCGTCACCATCTACAACAGCAGTAAAATTTCAAAGGTCGATCATAAATTTATGCCGACCGCCGAAAGAATGTCTACGATTGTAAAAAAATAAGACAAGATAATATCAGGCTAATCACCGATTAGCGATCGCACCTAGTGGCTTCCTACACCAGCCACCGCTCGTACTAAGCTTGTCACGACCGGTTTTCCGATAAAAATATTTATTGAAAAGCCAATCTTGTTACCCCAGCTTTTGAGAAGTACTCTCACCGGTAGACAAATTCTTGATACAAGAAGCCAAGAGTATAAAATATAATACAGGGCTGAGCCAAGGATGCTCAACAAATTTATTACAAGCGCCAATAATTATACATAATGGCGGTATAACACAAGGGTGAGGTGGCATACTATCGACTTAACTAAATCAAGGTGGTGGTATATCACAAGGAGAAGTGATATGCTCAACTAGCATCTCATCGAAGGCCGAGGTGAGGCTCGTGAATTTATTTGGGTAGCGGAAGCGGATATAGTACAATGACCAAAACCAAGGGTCGACGGATCGACCGACTCTCTAGGCGCCGGACTCGCTATCGAACTCTTCATCCATGAGATCGCTTTCACAAGATCCGCCAAATCAATAAGCCTGAGTACTTTAAAAGTACTCGCAAGACCGCTCGGACGAAGATATAACAAATGCATGCATGAAATGCGATCGATAAATACACCAATGCATGAACAGATATTAGCATACGGAATAAATAAAGGGAAACGGCGTAGTCCGCCGTAAAATCCCAACAACATAAACAAAATGAAACCCGATCGGTGTCCAAGCGACGCCGAAAGGTAAATAAATAAATAGAAGGAAAGAAATGCCACAATGGGCCCGAGCGACGCCACATAAAGGGCTTTAAAAGAAATGCTACAAAGCAAGCCCGAGCGACACCGCATAAAGGGCTTTAAAAGAAATGTCATAGCCAAGGCCCGAGCGACGCCACATAAAGGGCTTTAAAAGAAATGCTACAAAGGCGGCTCGAGCGACACCGCATAAAGGGCTTTAAAAGAAATGCCATACGCAAGCGCCCGAGCGACGCCACATAAAGGGCTTTAAAAGAAATGCTACAATGCAAGCGCCTCGAGCGACACCGCATAAAGGGCTTTAAAAGAAATGCTACAACGCAAGGCCCGAGCGACACCGCATAAAGGGCTTTAAAAGAAATGCCATACCAAGGCCCGAGCGACACCACATAAAGGGCTTTAAAAGAAATGCTACAACGCAAGGCCCGAGCGACACCGCATAAAGGGCTTTAAAAGAAATGTCGTAGCCAAGCGCTCGAGCGACACCGCATAAAGGGCTTTAAAGGAAATGCTACAATGCAAGGCTCGAGCGACACCGCATAAAGGGCTTTAAAAGAATGTAACAACACTCATAACAAAATTCAGCTCATAATAATAAACGGGTTAGCACATCACAAGAATATCCCATTAAATCGCATTTAGTACTCATGAACTTTCTCCGAGTTTTCGTCATCAACAAACACTTGTCGATAAGAATAGTATAGAATTTGATGATGATAAGATGATTCAAAGGAGTTTTGACTCGCAGAGCTTGTACTAAAATCACCCACACCAACGGATTTCGTGAGTCACGGGACTAGTTCCGCTTCACGGTATTTCGTAAGAAAACACAGCGATCCAAGACACACCCATCATACTTCGATGTCGAATCACCCCACATCGCTCAAGAAAAACTTTTGAGACGGGAGATCACAATCTCAATAGCATGGGATCGAATTTATATACGCCTTAAGGTGCCCTCTCGTCCCAACCGAAACACCCATGCCCCCGACCGATGACTGGCTTTAATCCAGTAATATGGAACCATCATCCCGCCTCCTTTTGTGTGTACCAGAAAGCGGTTTGCAACTTATTATGCCATATTCTCATGGAAAACATGTGGTAGTACGGAGTGAAATCGAAGGGAATCGAACCGACACGGTTGATTCGAAGTAAAGAGATGTGTATGAAGACCGCATGCTACAACACCGCCATCTTACCCATACTCATGCCAACACATGGCCATGCACCTCCATACACCACAAGTATGGATCAATGAAATTACATGTCTCCACATGCATGAATAATAACCTCCATCCAGATGCTCACCAACATGCTATGAAACTACTTACATGCAAACATGCCAAACACTCATCATATCAAAAGTCTCAACATGCTTGCTCGGTTCAGAGTAGTCTGAGCCTAGCTCGGTGAAGTTCATGGTTCACCACCTCCTTCTAGATTCACGGTATAATGTAAAATATACGCTTATCGTGAATACCGAAGGTGCACAAAATTATCTCAAATAATTTTCAAATAAATCTGATAAAAACTAGACAAAATTTCAAAGAGGACAGAAAAGAATCAATCAAAATATGCTTCGATAAAAAGTTATTAGGGTTTTTGTCCAGGACCCATCTCAGAATGAAATGTAAACTTCCTGTGGTTTTTATTGCAAAAATGTAAAACGCTTCAGATTAGAATACGCCGCTCAGAGGAGAAAACGATTCGCAAAAGACGCTAGAAAACGGTTCGCTTAAAACGGTCAGAGGTCCCGACGGCGGGTCCCACCCGCCAGTTCAAATTTGAAAGGGGCGCTGGCTCGGGCTACGCCCGAGAGTCATGGTGGAGGCCATGCATCCACGGCGAGGTAGGGTGATCGGGAGTACCAGCGTGTTCAGGTGCCATTCCGCCGCTGGTGGTGGTGGTGGTCACAAGCAGCACCACGCCGACGGTGGCTCCTGCCCCATGGACGGCAGCTCGGGCGAGGATGAAGCTCACCGAGAGGGCTGCAATGATCAAATTGACGAGGGGTTAGGGATATGGTAGCTAGAGAGGAAGTTGGACGGAGTTAGGCATCGGAGACGGCCTCATCGCAGCGAATCGAGCTGAGCCCGAGGCGGAACGGGCGGCCGGAGTTGGGGGAGGAGACCTCTCGAGGTCCTCCTAGTGGCCCGTGAGGTGTAGGTGGAGTGTAGTGAGCGTGGTGTTTCGAGAGGGGACTCGGGTCTTTTTATAGGCGACCCGAGGCGGTTGCCGCGAACGGGATAAGTCCGCGAGGGATTACGGCGAGCAAAGGGGCTGGACAGGTGTTTAGGAGTTGAGCGTTGTCGCTGTTGCCACCGAGCTGATTTGCCGCCGCGCCGAGTTTGGCTTGCCGAGGTGGAGTTCGACGGAACGGAGCAAAGGCGGCACGCCGGCGCAGTGGAGCGCGCCAGGTTGCTTGCCGGGCCACGACGACGTGCAATGGTGTGCCGGGCGCATGAGGCCACGCGAGAGCTGTGAAGCAATGGGCGGCGCAGAACGGCGCTGGGCAGGGCGTGTGCTTTCTGCTGGTCGCCACGGTGGCGCTGGCGCGGGACACGCCGCGCGAAGGGCTGTGGTGCTCCCGACGCCGAAGCCGCTAAGCGGCGGCGTAAGGCTGCGGACAAGCGAGCCAAAGACGAGCAACGTACAAAGGCACAAGACTTTGTGATCAAACTCGCCGGATGAAAATGACACCGCAAACCGAATTTATCGCAGTGTTTGAACAAAGGCACGCCAGTGTTCGATGTAATGATTCTCGCTTGTAGGAATTTTTCCTTGGGCTGATTTTTGGTGGAGTGGCCTCAATGTCCCAAAGAGGCTGCCTGATTTTGGTGGAATTTTGGAGGAGTGTAGGTATGAATTTCACCAAATTTGGCAAATCTGGTCCAAACTTGCAGAGAGTGTAGTTTGAAAAATTTGAAAAGAAGATGAGTGGATCAAGATGGTCCTGGGTTGTGAGTACAAAGGACTAGCCAAGAGAGTTGGTTTGAGATCAAAACTCACAAGAAAAGGGACACTTGCTTTGTAAATGGTTCAGCTCAAAATAATTATCGAAAAGATTTGAGAGAAGAATTAATTCAAATAAAATCCAAAACTTGTTTGGATGAGTTGGGATAGTGAACTTAAGTTGCCGGCAAGGAGGAGAGGAGGTTTTGGAGTGGTTTTACCACATGGGTAAAATACAGAGTCATGGATGGTTAAGAAAAGAAAGGTGACCCTAAATCTTTTCTTTGAAATATGAAAGAAGATAAACTCCAAAAATCCAATTTTGGAAGGAAACAACAGAGGGGAATATTTAAAGGATCAAACCTAAGGTTTTGAAGAAGAAAACAGAGATGACAAACTTGCCAAAGAAAAGAGAAGTTAAAGAGAATAGCCTTTTTCCTGAAAAGAAAATAAAAGGCCTTTCTTAAAGAAAGAAAGAAACCAGCAATGTTTTTGCTAAAAACCAAATAAAATTTTTGGAGTGTCACAGTTTCAGGCTATGGTCCAGCTTTGGGCTTCTTCGCAGGAGTGACAACTTGCTTGTCTTTCCACTTGAGGTTCCCTTTCTTTCCCTTTGCCCTCTCTTGAAACTAGTGGTCTTGTCAATCATCAACACTTGATGGTCTTTTTCTTGATTTCTACCTTCACGATTTCAACATCACGAAGAGCTCGGGAATCGTTGGCCATCCCTTGCTTACTATAGTTCATCACGGTTCTAGTAACTTAGTGATGGTGACTAGAGAATTCTCATCAATCACTATCTTATCTAGAAGATTAACTCCCACCTCGATTCAAGCGATTGAAGTACCTGCATAACTGAGCACATGCTCACTAGTCGAGCGATTCTCTCCATCTTTTAGCTTTAGAACTTGTTGGAGACTTCATATCTCTCAACTCGGTATTTGCCGGAAATATTAACTTCAACCTCGAACATCTCATATGGTCCATGACGCTCAAAACGCCTTTGAAGTCCCGATTCTATGCCGCTAAGCATGGTGCACTAAACTATCAAGTAGTCATCCTTTGAGCTAGCCAAACGCTCATAACGCCTCAGATCCGCTTCCTCGCAATAGGTTTGTCACCTAGCGTGCATTAAGGACATAATTCTTCCAGGCAAGAATGAGGATAAACCTCGATCACGGATCCAATCCGCATCATTGCTACTAACATCTTTCAACACAATTTTCTAGGAACATATCAAAATTAAACATATGAAAGCAACAACGCAAGCTATCGATCTACAACATAATTTGCAAAATACTACCAGACTAAGTTCATGATAAATTTAAGTTCAAGTAATCATATTACTTAAGAACTCCCACTTAGATGTACATCTCTAGTCATCTAAGTGATCGCGTGATCCAAATCACCTAAACCATAACCGATCATCACGTGAGATGGAGTAGTTTTCAATGGTGAACATCACTATGTTGATCATATATACTATATGATTCACGCCGACCTTTCGGTTCGTGTTCGAGCCATATCTCGCATATGCTAGGCTCGCAAGTTTAACTCGAGTATTCTCGCAGCAAAAACTGGCTTGCACCTGCTAGATGGACGAGCTTATCACACCCGATCATCACGCGGTGTCTCTAAGACGATTTAACTTTGGCAACGGTGCATACTTAGGGAGAACACTACTTGATAATTTTAGTGAGAGATCATCTTAAAATGCTACCGCCAATCAAAGCAAGATAAGATGCATAAAGGATAAACATCACATGCAATCAATATAAGTGATATGATATGGCCATCATCATCTTGTGCTTGTGATTCCATCTCCTAAGCACCGCTGTGATCACCATCGCCATCGGCGCGACACCTTGATCTCCATCGTAGCATCGTTGTCGCTACGCCATTTATTGCTTTACGATTATCGCTACCGCTTAGTGATAAAGTAAAGCAATTACAGGTGTTTGCATTTCATACAATAAAGCGACAACCATATGGTTCTCGCCAGCCAGCCGATAACTTCGTTACAAAACATGATCATCTCATACAATAAAATATAGCATCACGCCTTGACCATATCACATCACAACATGCTCGCAAAAACAAGTTAGACGCCCTCTACTTTGTTGTTGCAAATTTTACGGGCTGCTACGGGCTTAGCAAGAACCGTTTACCTACCCATCAAAACCACAACGATAGTTTGTCAAATAGACTCCGCTTTTAACCTTCATAAGGACCGGCGAGCCACACTCGTTCAACTAAAGTGAGAGAGACAGACACCCGCCAGCCACCTTTAAGCACGAAAGTGCTCAGAACGGTGAAACCAGTCTCGCCAGAAGCGCACGCTGTAATGTCGGTCCGGCCGCTTCATCTCACAATACCGCTGAACCAAAGTATGACATGCTGGTAGGCAGATGACTTATATCGCCCACAACTCACTTGTGTTCTACTCGCATATAACATCAACGATAAAACCTAGGCTCGGATGCCATCTGGGGAACGAGTAATTTCAAAAAATTCCTACGCACACGCAAGATCATGGTGATGCATAGCAACGAGAGGGGAGAGTGTTGTCTACGCACTCAGAGACCGCCGGATGCGCTGACGCAACGAGAGGAAGTAGTCGACGCCCTCCCGTCCCAACCGATCCAAGCAATCAAGCATTCGGCACTCCGAAGTTCTTGACACACGACAGCTCGATGACGCCCCCGATCTCGATCCAGCAGAGGCGCAGGAGGAGTTCCACAAGACGATGGCGTGGTAACGATCTTGATGTTCTCTGCCGCAGGCTTCGCCAAGCACCGCCACAATATGACCGAGGTGTAATATCGGAGGGGGCACCGACACGGCTAAGGAACGATCTCAATGATCAACTTGTGTGTCTAGGGTGCCCCTTACCCCCGTGATATAAAGGAGGAGGGAGGAGGAGGCCGCCCAAGGGTGGCGTTTAGGGGGGGCAATCCTACTCCAAGTAGGTTTCCCCCTTCCTATTCGGAGTAGGAGAAGGAAGGAAGAGGGGAGGAAAGAAGGAAAGGGGGGCCGCCCCTTCCCAATTTGATTGGCTTGGGGGCGCGCCTCCCTTGCTCCTTCTCCTCCTTCCACTAAGGCCCAATAAGGCCCATATACTTACCGGGGTCCCGTAACCTCCCGAGTCCTAAGATATTCCCAAACTCTCCCGAACCTTCCTGTCCAAATATATCCGTCCAATATATCAATCTTTATGTCTCGACCATTTCGAGACTCGCCATGTCCGTGATCACATCCGGACTCAACAACCTTCGGTACATCAAAATACATAAACTCATAATATAACTGCCATCAAACCTTAAGTTAAGACGGACTCTACGGTTCGAGAACAATGTAGACATGACCGAGACATGTCTCCGTCAATAACCAATAGCGGACCTGATGCCCATATTGGTTCCTACATATTCTACGAAGATCTTTATCGGCCAAACCAAGATAACAACATACTTTTGTTCCCTT
>JAHHZJ010007108.1:0-11897 GCA_021437245.1 Aegilops speltoides | reverse complement strand
TAGTATAGGCTATTTTTAGAGTCCGATGTGGGGAAACAAGAGATAGGGTTAGTTTCGGACCCTTCACCAAGGGCCACGAAATTCACCCTCTTCCTCCATATATACAGCCCTTAGGGCACCGCTTAGACTTTGGGTTTTGTTTAGATCAAAAGTTCGCCATAGCTGCAACTTGCATTTGCTTGTGTTCAACCACTGCAAAAGGCCACGTAACCTCACCTTGATCAATAAAGCTTTATCTTATATTCGCAATATCCAGATTGCAATCTCAGTTTCTTGCTTGTTCTTCGCTTGCTCGCAGGAGATAGACCTCGTGGTCGGTTGATCGTGTTCGCGGTCAATAAACTCGGAGTTGGTTTAGCGACATCATGACGCCTCGCACGCGTAGTCGGTTCACAAAGTCAACTTCCACCAAAGCGAAATCCACCATCTCATCGAAAGATCGACACCTTTGCCTCTATCAAGTGGTATCAGATTTCCAGGTTGCCCGGTGAGATTTTACAGTTTTCGTAGTTTAGATCGAGTCTGTTCTTCATACCTATAGTCCACAAAAAGCCACACAAAAAATTAGGGTTAGTTCATCCCATTCGAACCATCGAGCCTTTGCATAATCTTTTCTGATTTGCATTGTTGAATTTTGGGTTGCATCCGTGTCTAGTTGCTGGTCTTAGAGTCTAGTCTTTTAGAGTTTCGAGTTCTGGTCATAAGTTGTCACGCCCGCCGCACATTATCATTGCCTCGCCATCTACCACCACCGCTTGTCCGCCACCGCTCAACGATCCATAACCACCACCGCTATCCGCCACCGCTCAACCGATCCATATACCACCACCGCTTATCCGCCACCGCCAATCGATCCATATACCACCACCGCTGCCATATATCATCACCAATCCGAAGTTCCTTGCATATTAGGTTTGTTTTCGGATCCATCTAGCTTCCGATTCGTGTTTCCTTGTCCTGAGTAGGTTTCGATTCCAGCAATCTTTGCCTTCCGAGAAGAGGTTGGTTTCAAAAAAACCAAAACGCACGGGACAAAAAATTTTCTAGCTATCCTATTTTTATGTGTATCTAAGCGTATTGAGACATGCTATAGAAAGTTTTTTGACCCGCTTCAGTTTTTGGGTCCAGAAAAAAAAAATATTTGGTTAAAAAATTTCCTGCCCATCCTGTCGTTTGACCTGGAAGAGTTTTGAGACACTCGCCATTATAGTGATTTTCCGAAAAAAAGCAGCAAAAAAAAGCAGCGAAAAAAAGAGCGAAAAAAATTCAGAGTTTGCTCCTCCCTTGTTTACGGCAGGCCGTGATTTTGTTAGTGTTCTAGGCTCGCCTCTAGCACGGTCAGCCTAGGACCAGCATAGTACCGCTGTGAGCGCTTATTCAACTTTGCATCTCTTAGTTGATTATTGCTGACCCTTTTGCTACCATATTATAAGCCTTCCTAGCTCCACATACATCTACGCATGCTGGACTCTCCCTGTAATCGCTATATCCAAGCTTTGAGAGTTTTGACTACAACGGTTGCCATCACCACCGCTGCTGGGTAAGAACTGTAAGAATTTGAGATTTGCTTGACGGGTTTGTGATACACCACCACCACTTCTTCGAGCCTGTAGGATCATATTCTTGTCTGTTTTATTTGCTGCTAACCATGGCAGGATCACAAGTGATGAGACTGATTGGGAGAACCCGATTAACAAACAGCTACATGATAAGTTTCAGCAAATGATGATTGGACAGGTGCAAGATTGCTAAACAGATTTGACGAGGCCATGGAGAAGATAGATGGCATTGAGAAGACGCTTGAAACAAAGCTTGATAGCAAGTTTGATGAATTGCCGCTTTTCCACAACCACCGCCGGCTGCACCTATCGCACCTCGAACGACAACAACCACGCCCTTCCGAATCAGTATGGACGAGCTCAGCGTGTTCCTATTGAGCCAGGACAAAATTGGTGCCGCTGCCATCTTGGTGCTTCTTTGGCCTCGCTACGCTGCTGCTGGTACAGAGGAGGATGATTATGGGAGATTACAAGGGGAAAATCCGAACAATCCAATCACACACCAAGGCAATAAACCACCTCAAAGGGGTAATGAACAACAAAGGAAAGATTACAAGGGTAAGGTTCCATCCTTCCAAAAGGATTTGAATGGTATTCCTGGATGGACTTCCTAAAGGGGGTTGGGAATCCGGCCAAGGGGAATCCCTCCCAATTGGAGGTCTTGGCCTTAAATGGAAGTTTGGTCCCCTCCCTCCCCTCCAAATTAAATAGTAGAGGCAAAGGTTCCCCTTTAAGAATGGGAGCTTAATCATTTTGCAACCCTAGAAAGGGAGGGGAGGTGGCCCAAATGCTAAACCAAGGGGTTAAAGGGGAGACAAGGCCAAGGGCCATTTCCCAGCAAACAAAGGCAAGGCGGAAACCAGATTGGCCGGATAGCTTTTAAGATGAAAGGCTTTATTACGGGGGGTTCTGCGCCTTTTGGGCGGTTAAACCGCCTTTCCGGGTTGGGCAGGTTCCTTTTCTCCCGCTTCGGTTCCCTGGGCTTTATGGAGGGAGGGGTTTTTCCCTTTGGAATTCTCCCCACTTGTTTCCCACAAACCTAAAATGCCAACAAAGTATTTTGGAAATTACCATGGGGTCAATAAAAGGTAAAGGAAGAAGATTACCTTATGGTAATAAGGGAAGGTGGCACCGGTTAATTTCCAAAGGCTTTGACCATGGTGGTTCCAAAGTCCGAAATCCCCCTTGGAATGGTTGACTCCTTATCATCCACCAATCCTGTTTCTTGGTTAAGGTTCATCCCCCCAGGCCCTTCATTTGTGGCAAACTGTAAATTTTGGCAGTCCAACCATAACCTTAAACCATTCCAAAAATCAAATACCAATTTAACCGGGTTGTAATTGGCCAAATTTACAGGGCCTGGGTGTAAAACGGGGACATAATACCAACACCCTGCTACTATACATACCGGACCAATTACTAGAGTCAAAGACGCCAACTAAATTACCGTCTTTCTTTTTTGGTAATGATTCAATGTTCATGAGAATATGATGGTTTAAATTGGATACATTTGTTTTGCTTACAAATGAAGGGCCTAGCTTGGAGAAGGATGAACATTGGAGCAAGAAAAGCATGGAGATGATGGCATGCAAGGGGGACAAGAATGGAGTTACAAGTGATGATATCGGTTTGACCTTGAAGGCCACCAAAATAAAGTGTATTTGAAGGCCTGGGCGGAAATTATTACCAAGGCCCTTAATTAAATTTGTTAGGCTATTTTTAGGTCCCATGGGAAAATTATTATTTGGGCCCCAAAGGGCCCAAATTAATTTCCCAAATACATTAGGGATTAGGCTTTTTTTGAGTCCGTTGTTGGGGAAACCCAAGATTTGGGTTGTTTTAACCCTTCCCAAGGGCCCACCGAAATTAAACCCTCTTTTTCCAATATAATTAACAGCCCTTGGCCCCAAGAACCTTTGGGGTTTTGTTTGCGCTCAATAAACTTCGATTTTTGCTTGTGGGTTCCAACGCCACGGTTTAAACCCACCAAAGTAAATCCACCTTATCAAAAAACCTTTCCTTATAATTTCGATTTCCAGGTTGCCCAATTTTAGTTTTCTGGCTTGTTCTTCCCTTGTCCAGGAAAAGACCTTGGTTAGTTATCCCTGGTCTGGGCCGCAAAACTTTCGGAGTTGGTTTAGGCACGGCCGTGCCCTTGCCGGTCGAGTTCAGTCTTTTGGAGTTTCGGTTCGGTCATGTTGTCACGCCCGCCACCAACATTGCCCGCCATCTACCACCACCCTTGTCCGCCACCGCTCAATCCTATCCATAACCACCGCCATCCGCCACCGCTCAACTGTATCCATAACCACCACCGCTTATCCGCCACCGCTCAATCCGTATCCATATACCACCCCGCTTTATATCATCACCAACCAAGTTCCTTTATATTAGGTTTGTTTTCAGGATCCATCTAGCTTTCCGATTCGTTTTCCTTGTCTGAGTATTTGATTCCAGCAATCTTTTTGTCATTCCAGAAGAGGTTGGTTTCCAAAAAAAATCCCAAAACGCACGGGACAAAAAAATTTTCTAGCTATCCTATTTTTATGTTATCTGCGTATTGAGACAGTCGCCCTATAGAAAGTTTTTTTGACCCGCTTCCGTTTTTGGGTCCAGCAAAAAAAAAAATATTTGGTCGAAAAAATTTCCTGCCCATCCTGTCAGTTTGACCTGGAAGAGTTTTGAGACACTCGCCATTATAGTGATTTTCCGAAAAAAAAGCAGCCAAAAAAAGCAGCGCAAAAAAAAAGAGCAAAAAAAATTCAGAGTTTGCTTCCCTTGTTTACGCAGCGCCCGTGATTTTGTTAGTGTTCTAGGCTCGCCCTCTAGCACGGTCTAGCCTAGGACCAGCATAGTACCGTCTGAGCGCTTATTCAACTTTGCATCTCTTAGTTGATTATTGCAACCTTTTTGCTACCATATTATAAGCCTTCCTAGCTCCACATACATCTACCCGTATGTTGGACTCTCCCGGTAATCGCTATATCCAAGCTTTGAGAGTTTTGACTACAACGGGCCGATCACCACCGCTGCTGGGTAAGAACTGGTAAGAATTTGAGATTTGCTTGATTTTGTGATACACCACCACCACTTCTTCAGCCTGAGGATCATATTCTTGTCTGTTTTATTTGCTGCTAACCATGGCAGGATCACAAGCTGATGAGACTGATTGGGAGAACCCACAACAAACAGCTACTAATAAGTTTCAGCAAATGATGATTGGACAGGTGCAAGATGTGTAAACAGATTTGACGAGGCCATGGAGAAGATAGATGGCATTGAGAAGACGTTGAAACAAAGCTTGATAGCAAGTTTGATGAATTGCTCGCTTTTTCCACAACCACCCCGGTTGCACCTATCGCACCTTGAACGACAACAACCACGCCCCTTCCGAATCAGTATGGACGAGCTAGCGGTTCCTATTGAGCCAGACAAAATTTGGGCCAGCATCGCGTTGGTTTTTTGGCTCCTCACTCGCTGCTGGCCAGAGGAGGATGATTATGTGGGAGATTACGAGGATGAGGTTGATCAACATCGAACTACGGCAACCACCAGCACCACAACCACCAGGTCGCCCACATGCAAATAATGGCAATGTTAGGGCTCCCTCAGTACAAGATCATGACCATCTCCCTAAACTGAAATTGAATATTCCACCATTTGAGGGTAGATATGTTCTTGATATATATCTTACTTGGGAGTTAGAAACTGAACAACGATTTACATGTTTACAATATCCCGAGGAGAACGGTTCCTGCTGCTGTTTGTGCTTTCACTAGCTTTGCATGTGTTTGGTGGTCTGAACATTGTAGATTATATCCTGTTCCAGCTACTTGGGCTACTTTGAAAACTGCTATTGTGACCTTGGGTTCCACCATATTATCAACGTGAATTACTTCAAAAATTGCAGCGCTTAAGACAAGGAAAAATTCTGAAAGAATATTATCGGAATTACAAACTGGCTTGATTAGATGGGTATTGTTGAGGAGAATGAAGCTATGCTTGCACGCTTTCCGGGTGGATTAAATAGAGAGATTCAGACCATTCGGACTATAAGGATTATAATAATATCACTTTATTCCATCTTGCTTGTAAAGCTGAACGTGAAGTGCAGGATCGATGGCATTGGCGCCGCACTAACTTTTCTGCAGGTCGACCTTCATCATGGACACCACGGTTCATCTACTTCCATCGCACCATCACCTTTCAGGTGCCACCTCCAACCGGATACAATAAAGGGCACAACCACCACTATCTGCCAAGAGCACACCGCCGGGCCTGCAGAGTTCTTCTTCTTCCATGGCGCCAACAGGGCACACAAGTGATATTATTTGTCGCCGTTGTAAGGAAGAGGACATTTTAAGAGAATGCAAATCTCAGCGGTGATGATTGCTAACGAGGATGGTGGGTATGAGTCCGCTTAGTGACTATGATGAGGAGACTTTGGCCTCATTACACATGAGGAACACGGTGGAGATGATTCTGATCATGAGACACAATACATGGTCAAGATGCCGAAGGTATGAATGTTTAGTTGCTCAACGTTTTTGAGTGCAGGTTACAAAGCTGAGCAAAATTAGAGGCATAATTTGTTCCATAAAAGGGAGTTGTGAAGGAACGTTCTATTCAAGGTCATAGATGGAGGGAGCTGCAACAATTTGGCTAATGGAGATGGGGAGAAGCTATCTCTCACCACAAGACCACATCTAAATCCTTACTACATCCAATGGTTCAACAACATGCAAGGTTAAGGTAACACGATGTTCGTGTGCATTTTAGTATCTCTACATATGGATTATGTTGATTGTGATGTGGTACCTATGCAAGCATGTTCCTTGTTACTTGGTAGACCATGGCAATTTGATAAAATTTGTACACCATGGTAGAAACAATCAGATACTTTGTTCATAAGGATAAAATATTACTTTGCTTCCTATGACTCCTGAGTCCATTTTGAAAGATGATATTTAGAGCTAATAAAGCAAAACAGGAGAAAAATAAGAGTGAAAATCAGATTGTGGAAAAGAATTTGAGCAACACATGAAGCCTAATAATAAACCATCTACTGTTTTTGAAATTAAATTGAAAAGTGCATGTTTACTTGCCACCAAATCTGATATTGATGAGCTAGATTTTAGCAAATCTATTTGCTATTTTTGTGTAAAGAGGCATTATTTTCATTCGAGGACGGTTTCCTTCTTTGCCCCCTGCTGTCACTAACATTTTGCAGGAGTTCCGACGCCTTTCCACAAGACGCCACCGGATTACCACCTATTCGAGGGATTGAGGATCAAATTGACTTAATTCCCTGCATCATTACCCAACCCGCACCATACCGCATCAATCCGAGGAGACAAGGAGATTATGCGCCAAGCAGGAGCTGCTCGACAAAGGTTATATACGCCAATCCCTTAGTCCTTGTGCTGTTCCTATTATTCTAGTGCCAAAAAGGATGGTATCACGATGTGTGTTGATTGTAGAGGCATCAAAATATTACTATTCGTTATCGCCACCCTATTCCTAGGCTAGATGATATGCTTGATGAATTGAGTGGCTCTACAATATTCTCCAAAGTTAATTTTGGAGTGGATACCATCAAATTTGATGAAATTGGGAGATGAATGGAAAACAGCATTTAAAACTAAGTTTGGATTATATGAGTGGTTAGTCATGCCTTTTGGGTTAACCAATGCACCTAGTACTTTCATGAGATTAATGAACAAGTTTTACGTGCTTTCATTGGACGATTTGTGGTAGTCTATTTTGATGATATACTGATTTATAGCAAATCTTTGGGAAATTTGGAACATTTACGTGTTGTTTTTAATGCTCACGTGATGCACGCTTGTTTGGTAACCTTGGGAAGTGCACCTTTTGCAACCGATCGAGTATCTTTTCTTGGCTATGTTGTTACTCCACAGGAATTGAAGTTGATAAAGCCAAGATTGAAGCTATTGAGAGTTCCGAGCCCAAAACGGTCACACAAGTGAGGAGTTTCTTGGCCTCGCTGGTTTCTTAGGCGCCGGAGAGATTTCCAGCATTGCTGCACCTCTCAACGAGCTTACAAAGAAGGATGTGCCTTTTGTTTGGGGTACCGATAGGAAGAAGCCCCACGGTATTGAAAGCTAAGTTGACACATGCCCTTTACTCCAACTTCCTGATTTTAATAAGACTTTGAGCTTGAATGTGATGCTATTGGAATTGGATTAGAGGTGTGTTATTACAAGATGGCAAACCTGTTGCATACTTTTCTGAAAAATTGAGGGCCTAGTCTGAATTACTCTACTTATGATAAAGAATTATATGCTCTTGTTCGACTTTAGAAACATGGCAACATTATTTATGGCCCAAAGAATTTGTTATACATTCTGATCATGAATCTTTGAAACATATTAAAAGTCAAGCTAAACTGAATCGTAGACATGCTAAATGGGTTGAATTCATTGAGACTTTCCCTTATGTCATTAAACACAAGAAGGGTAAAGAAAATGTTATTGCTGATGCATTGTCTCGTCGCTATACTATGCTTTCACAACTTGACTTCAAAATATTTGGTTTGGAGACCATCAAAGATCAATATGTGCATGATGCTGATTTTAAAGATGTATTGCAGAATTGTAAAGAAGGAAGAACATGGAACAAGTTTGTCGTTAAATGGATTTGTGTTCCGTTTAACAAGCTATGCATTCCAGCTAGTCTGCTCGTTTTTTGTTGCAGGAGGCGATGGAGGAGGACTAATGGGACACTTTGGCGTGAAGAAGACGGAGGACGATTGCTACACATTTCTTTTGGCCAAAGATGAGACGGATGTTGAGCCTTTTATTGCTGCTGACTACATGTCAAAAAGCTAAGTCACGACTCAATCCTCATGGTTTATATATGCCTTTGCTCCACTTCAGTATTCCTTGGGAGGATATATCTATGGACTTTGTTTTAGGTTTACCTAGAACAAAGAAGGAGGGATAAATATTTGTTGTCGTGGATAGATTTCAAATGGCACACCTTATACCATGTCATAAAAGCGATGATGCTTCAATGTTGCTGATTTGTTCTTTCGTGAAATTATTCGCTTGCATGGTGTGCCAAATACTATTGTTTTAGATCGTGATACTAAATTTCTTAGCCACTTTTGGAGATGTTTATGGGCTAAGTTGGGGACTAAACTGCTTTTAGTACTACTTGTCACCCCCAAACTGATGGAAAACTGAAGTAGTCAATAGAACATTGTCTACTATGCTTAGGGCTGTTCTAAAGAAAAATAAGAAAATGTGGGGGAATGCTTGCCTCATATTGAATTTGCTTATAATCGCTCATTGCATTCTACTACTAAGATGTGCCCTTTGAAGTTGTGTATGGTTTCCACCCGGCACCTATTGATTTGTTCTCTTCCATCTTCGGAGAAGGTTAATTTTGATGCTAAAGAACGTTGAATTGATTTTTAAAATGCATGAGTTAACTAAGGAAAACATTGAGCGATGAATGCTAAATATAAACTTGTTGGAGATAAGGGTAGAAAACATGTTATGTTTGCACCGGAGATCTTGTTTGGTTACATTTATGTAAGGATAGATTTCCTGATTTATGCAAATCAAAGCTAATGCCACGCTTGTTGGTCCCTTTAAGGTGTTGGAGAAAGTAAATGATAATGCATATAAACTTGAGCTGCCTGCAGATTTTGGGGTTAGTCCCACTTTTAACATTGCAGATTTGAAGCCATATTTGGGTGGGAAGATGAACTTCCGTCGAGGACCTTCATTTCAAGAAAGGATGATGAGGACATCAATACCATTGTTACACCCACATCCCCGCCTATACATACGGACCAATTACTAGAGCTCACAAGACGCCAACTAAATTAAGGTACTTTGCTTTTGGTAATGATTCTAATGTTCATGAGAATATGATGCTGCCTAAATTGGATACATTTGTTTTGCTTACAAATGATGGGCCTAGGGTAGAAGGATGAACATTGGAGCAAGAACAAGCATGGAGATGATGGCATGCTAAGGGGACAAGAATGGAGTTACAAGTGATGATTTCAGGACTTTGAAGCCACCATAATGAGTGCATGAAGCCTTGGACGAAATATACAAGATGCCACTTCATAAATTTCGTCCAGAGGCTATTCTAGGTGCTGCGTCACCTTATTATTGGGCCAGGCCCATGTAATTTTTGAAATACATTAGTATAGGCTATTTTTAGAGTCCGATGTGGGGGAGATAGGGTTAGTTTGGACCCCTCCACCAAGGGCCACGAAATTCACCCCTCTTCCTCCATATATACAGCCCTTAGGGCACCGCTTAGACTTTGGGTTTTGTTTAGATTATAAGTTCGCCATAGCTGCAACTTCGCAATTTGCTTGTGTTCAACCACCACAAAAGGGCCACGTAACCCCACCTTGATCAATAAAGCTTTCATCTTATATTCGCAATATCCAATTGCAATCTCAGCTTTTGTTCTTCGTTGCTCGCAGGAAATGACTGTGGTCGGTTGATCGTGTTCGCGTTAATAACCTCGGAGTTGGTTTAGCGACTAAGGCGCGACGCCCTCGCACGCCAGAGTCGGATCGCCAAAGTCGACTTCCACCAAAGCGAAATCCACCATCTCATCGAAAGACGGGACACCCCTCGCTTATCAGCATCATACCCCATTGCACATAAGAGCCATACCAAAATCTACATCATATGATATCATGCTTGAGAGAAACACCGGAACCATACATACATAGCATACTTGGGATAGAAAGAATATCCATTTGGCATCTTATAGGTTGTGCACAAGTGTCGATCCGCCTATTGAGCAATCGGAAGGCCTTCTCTTGAGTTGTGCAACACGAGCATTTACCGTGGATTCCACATTTTGTGCTCATTCCTTGGTTGCACGAACCCATTTATCTATCCATTGTGTGTTTCCGTGTTTCATTCTTTTGCTATTGGTCCATTTGTCTCACTTAAGTAATTTGTGAATCTTTTTCAACATTATTGACTCTAGCTAACATTTTGCATTAAATTTTTGTGCCACTATCCTCACCGAGCCCACTATAAGCCTTACTTGTGTAGGTGTGAGAATCCAAGGATTGGTACCAATAGTGCTATTTCATTGTCCGCATTTGTGTGAACTTGATTCATCTTCAACTTTGGTCAAAGGTACATTGGTATTGGTTCTTCTCTTTCCCACTCATATTTGCTCAGTCTTGTGATGGATAGGCGGCATTTCCCTCCGTCAACAACAACGACGGCATGAAAACTACATCACCAAAAGGTCCATCTTCAACAAACGAAAATGGGCGACAATCAAGATTGAAGAGCGATCGAAACAAGCTTGCCGACAAAAGGAGGAGCAAGATGCGAGGATGGAAGAGATTCGGCCTTGATCAAGTCTTCTTCCACTTCATCATCCTCAAGACAACGGCAAGCCACAAGTCTTGAGCCCAAAAGATGCAAGAAATCGCCCGCCCACATCTACATGGGACCACCATCACGCCGGATCAACATCGCCATGAAGAACAAGTCACCCAAGCAACATGACGCATTTAATTAACGACATCTCCTAGGAGCTCAAGCACGAAACGACAACATCATCATGAAGATGCTCCAAGAAATGCACAAGTCCCAACAAGACCTACTTCACGCCAAGTCCAAGCTTCAAGAGGACAAAAGAAGACCGCGAGATGACCACCACCAACACGGCGCTACGGCACATCAACCACTTCGCATCTTCGCCAAGTGTTCTCAAGGCATCTTCGCCTTCCAACGAAAGACCCACAACGACTTCATCAAGTCCGCAAACGAGCGAGGGTGACACTTCCATCTTCGGAAGCCCTCAAGGACGATGGTACATGGGACATTCCCTTCTATGGAGACGGCTATGAGGTGCCACATCATATACCTCCAACACCAAGACCGACAAGAAGGTCGGCAAGGGCCATCCCTTCACCACGGCGATAGGAGTTGAGCATGGAGACATTTGCACCAACATCTACACCCACATATGTCGAGATGCCCCAAGTGCCATTGAGGAGAGCCACCACCCCATGAGTGACATGAGGACTCCACCACGTGACATTGAGAGCATTTTAGAGAGGATGAGGTGACCACCACTAGCCCCCACATGAGAGCATGCCCACATCCTATGTGAGGTTGAGCGCCATTTGAGGACTCCACCAATATGACGGAGCATCCTTGAGGGAGTGAGTGAGCCACAACACTTAGAGAGTGAGGAGGAACGGCATGTGAGGCCACAATTTCTAACGCTTACCCTCACCCTTGTGTGTTTTCTCCGGTGCTAGGTCTCCTACATGACACCGCCTACCATTGATGAGTCCATACCCCTATGGAG